>JABCKO010008103.1:0-14236 GCA_018855915.1 Tephrocybe sp. NHM501043
CTCCTTGTGATCGATGGTGGTGAGGCACTCAGCGCTGAGAACCAAAGTCTTGATGGACTCGAAGGCGTTCTGGTGTTCGTTTGTCCAGGGCAGGAAATCCTTGTTGCAAGCCTTGGTCGTGAGAGGCATCAGGATGGACGTGTGTTTGGCAAGGTTTGGTAGGAAGGCTCTGAGGTATTGTACCAGGCCCAAGAACTGGCAGACATGCTTTGCTTTTGTGGGAGTAGGCCAATTTTGAATTTTCTCTACTTTGGAGGACAAGGGCTCGATGCCACATTGGGAGATGTGATGGCCAAGGAAGTCAATTTTGGTGGCAAAAAGGACGCTCTTTTTTAGAGAGCAGAGCAACCCAATGTCGCGCAGTGCGTCGAGGACCTTCCGCACATTTTTGATGTGCTCTTCAATAGAGTTGGACCAGATGACAATGTCGTTGAGGTATACATGACAAATTGTCCCAATCAAGGGAAGTAAGGCTTTTGTTAGACGTCGTTGCTGAGTTTGTGGGGCATTGCGGAGGCCCATAGGCATTACCAGCCACTTGTAAAGACCGTTGGGGGTGATCATAGCGGTATATTTAACATCATCAGGATGGACTCGTACTTGGAAGAAGGCGTTTGTTAAGTCAATTTTACCCCAGATATGGCCCTTGGCAGCATCAGCAAGGATGTCATCAACACGGGGCAGCAGGTAGGAGTCAGGTACGGTGACGCTGACAATGAGAGTCTCTGGGACACATTTTACTGGCCAAAAATGCGCAAACAGCTAGTCAATGCCTACATCCCCTCCTGCCCCTCCTGCCAGCACCACAAATCAAGGACTCAATGCCCGACTGGTCCACTACACCCTCTACCAGTTCCCGACTGGTGTTTCACTTCCGTGGCAATTGATTTCATCGGGCCCCTTCCAAAAGACAATGGCTTCAATGCAATCTGCACCATGACCTGTCAGGCAGGCGCAGATGTCCGTATCATACTCGTCACCAGCGACATGAAGGCAGACCAGTTCACAAATGTTTTCTTTTGCCACTGGTACTGTGAGAATGGCCTCCCCGACGAGATTATTTTGGACCAGGATAAACTGTTTGTCGCCAAATTCTGGCGCCATTTCTGTCATCTTGCCAGCATCCATCATAAGCATTCTACATCCTTTCACCCTGAGACCGACGGAGCATCCGAACATACAAATAAGATGGTCATTCAGTGCATCTGTTACTACGTTGACAGAAACCAGCTCGGCTGGGTGGCTCTCCCCCTCATCAGATTCCACATCATGAACACCATGAACGCTTCAACGGGTTATTCACCTTTTCAATTACGCTCTTGCATGTCTCCTCGCATACTACCTGCACTTGTGCCTCGCCCTCCCAAAGATGATCTGGATCACGACACCGCTTGACAGCTAATTGACGCCATTGAACTCAACTTCCTAGATGCAATGGATAACCTGACGACTTCAAAACTGATCCAGGCCCACCAGGCAAACGCTGCCCAGAACCCTGAGGATGTTTTTTCCCCTGGCAATTTTGTCATGCTCAGCACACTCAACCGAAGGCAAGAATACATGCAGAGATTCGATGGGCGTTGCACAAAATTCATGCCTTGCTTTGATGGCCCATACAAAGTCCTACGTGCTTACCCCAAGACTTCCACATACACTCTCGAGTTACCCGACCTGTCTGCAATTCACCCAACATTCCATGCCACCCTACTCAAGTGCCACATCGCAAACGACCTTTCCCTCTTCCCCGAGCACGAACCTAATGTCCCTGAACCTATCCTCAACCACTTCAGGGAGGAAGAATTCTTCATTGATCACATCATAGATGAACGTCGCCGTGGCCGCGGGCTTCAGTATCTCGTACAATGGAAAGGTCAGGGCCCTTCTTTCGACTTATGGAGACCTCGAAGAGATCTTCTCGAGACCGCCGCGCTTGACAGCTGGGAGAACCGGCCTCATTCTGATTGAGTTATACCTCCTTTTTACCTTTCTTCACATTCTAATTAGACTACACCTTGCCTTCCCTTTGATTATTTTTCTTTTACTCTGTTGCATTTTTTCCTTCTCAACCCGCTGCAATTTTTCACAGAGGGGGTGAGTGTAAACATACTGCTTACGATACACAGTCACATGGTTAGTGGCGCCATCTATATATGGGCATCTAGGATAGAACAGAACAACTTACTTACTCCTCCAACATCGACGATTTGTACCTGTTCTATTTCTCTCCTTAAGCGTCACCTCCTCCGCTCTAGTGAAGCTTCCTGACGGTCACCTTCCATGTACCTCCAGGATCTTCAAGGATCAAAAGAAACATCCTCATACATGCGTAAGAAGAAGGGGGCAATGCCAAAGATTCCGAAGCCAAAAACCAAGCGTAACAATGCCGTACTCCTTCACAATATCCACGACTACCCAAGGGACAGCAACCGCACCAAATCCAGTAATGCCCAGGCTGCTCATGAGAAATGGCCCGCATCAGCAGCCAGCCATGAATGTCCCAGAAAGTGGGTATGTGAAACTGAGACTGAGGCCGAAAAGGTTCTGAGACTCATGGCAGAGTTGAAGGCACTTCGGAAGGGGAGCAAGAAGAAGTCATGATTGTAGTGTAGTCTTCTTTACATTATCGTAACAGCAGCCTCTACAACAATAAGACACTATTATTTATCATTGTTTGAGTGACATGAGACTGAGAAAACAATATATTGCTCAAACAGATCCACTTAACTTGTAATTTCTCCAAGTCCACTAATATCAGTGGTCAAAACCAATGTTCATGGTTGCGACTAACCTCTCACAAAACTTCATGGTTGCGACCATGAACCTGCCTGAGAGCTTGGTCACGACCAAGGGCACAGAAAGATGGGACCATCTGGTCATGACCATGGTCTTGAAGAATTTAAGAGTAATATATTTGATAGTACTAACTACCTTACATGGTGATATCAAGGGGTTGCCTGAAGTGGATTAATGTCACTGGACAGGCACCAGCTGAGAGCACTAAATGGTCTCCAATTCATGTATGTCTGTTACAATCTACACCATGATACTTTGCCTCGGTCCCATAGTTTGAACGGGAGCAAAGTCTGATAATCCCGGAATTGTTAGAAACAAGTTGAATTAACGTGATTGATATGACGCCACTAGCATTGAATGTCCAAGTCTTCTGACAACTGTTTTACTCACGCCTCAGATGTTTCTCTCCTCCAGGATTTATTTTTGGTGGGCCTGGATATGTGATGAAAGATTAGTTTCAAACAGCGCATATAGATACAAGCTTTTCATCAAAATACCCACAAGGTCATGAGCTACACCTGTATTATACAATAGGCATCCATTTAGCCTGTCGATAAAGCTCCCTTTACGCTCAGGCTTATCCAATTGCTGTAAGGAATGCGATCTGCTGTGATGTGATCTTGCTGTTGAAAAGTTCCCGATATGGACTACTAGCATATGATTTCCTCCACCGACTATTCTGAGGCTTGAGAGTTGAACATTGATACTTCCCTTTTGTCATATCTTCTCTGGCCCTTTGTGGTTGACTTTCTGAGCATACAATGGAAGAATGCGGCAAAAATGGGAGAGGTGTGAGACTCGAGTGGAGGTTGAATCAGGTGATGCAGTATTGGCGCTTGAATTGCCATCTACAAAAAAGTCGGTCCCATATTTGCCCCAATATGACTCATAAGCCAGAAATGGGCCATACCTGGCTCTTGGTCCCATATCAGGCCAGATATGGGACTGACTTTTTTGTAGATGGCAGGACCAGAATCAAACACAATTTGGTCCAAGCATTTCATGCTGAATGCCTCACAATTCTACCATTCTCATTTATGATTGAAGGCTTACAGTGGGCATCAATTGCCAAATTTGAGCTTCAACTTTACGATGCAAGGTATTCAATGTTTGTCCATATGACCAAAGAACTTAATTTCCCTTTTGTTGGGCCTGATTTGGTTTCCCCCAATTTTGATCCAGGATGAATTTGCCAGTAGCTGCCGCTGATAGTTGGGCAGTACTAGCCAATACAGTTTTGTTGTTCCAGTTTCCAGCGTAATCCAAAAACCAAGTCTGGGAAGGTATGGTGGAAAGGTCAATCTGGCACAGATAATTCCCTGGCAATGATTGCATCGTACTGGTCTGCGACCCCACTTGGAATGAGATGAGAACTTGTTCAACAGGGATCAGGTTGTTAGTTGAATTTCGGGGGTATGGATAAGGGCTTATAAAGACTAGACAAAGTTGAGCAAGGGGTACAAAGTAAGGAACTTTGCAGACTAACTGGGAGCTTTTCCTTGCTGATAGCTACCATCAATATCCTTTAGGAAGACAACAGCCGATGCTCCACGCTCAATGTTGGGACCAACAACAAAATTGAACCCATTGGCTGGCAGCGCCGGTGTATCCACGCAAAATGTGGCAAAAGTATTGAGAACAGCCTCCTCCCCAGGGGAAATACCCAGATCAGGGGTGTTGGTCAGGACAAGAACTGAGCTGATGAGAAACGCATCATCACGGTCAATGGTCAGGAAAAAACCAACCTTGCCCATTCTGAAAATTATGTGAGGTAGCACCAATGAGATATTCGTCGTTCCAACGGAAGATGGTAGTTTCACCGCAATCTGTTCCCATATGTTAATAGAGGATATGACACACAATCTTTGTACATTGCCACGGTAGGTAGGCAGCAACAATGTTTCCAACGTCTCCATCAGGAGTGGTAATAGTCTTCTGAAGGCATAATGAAAACTTGTTCATAAGTGTCAATTCCTTCAAAATGGCTGAATCTGCAGAGGAAGTCAATCACAGCCTCACAGGACAACCAAACCAATGAGTGTACCAACAATGATTGTGACCGAATATTTGAATGACATTTTTTTCAGAAATACTATGCCCTGAATACCAGTGTTAAGCAATCGCAATTGTGGTCCAGAAGGACTATATCTAACCTTTGATGTTACAACCAAGTATTAACATCACCCAGCCGACTGCTCTGTTAGTAAAACCACTTTCAGCTCTGTTGTTTTGCCTAGAGTTTGTTAGTCTCTTCACATCTATGGAGCACACTAAATGGTTACTGAATACCCTGTTGCTGGCTGTCCACGGCCATCAGTGGCAAAGTCCTGGTTAATGGTCCGGCAAAAGATATCGCCTGTGTGGTGTATCAAGATGACGTGATTGAGCTAGAAGATATTACCTCATTCAATTTGAGGCACAAGGTCAATGGTCCAGCGAAAGATATCACCTGTGTGGTGTATCAAGATGATGTGATTGAGCTAGAAGACATTACCTCATTCAATTTGAGGCACAAGGTCAATGGTCCAGTGAAAGATATCGCCTGTGTGGTGTATCAAGATGACATGATTGAGCTAGAAGACGTTACCTCATTCAATGCGAGGCAGAAGGTCAATGACCTCAGTGCTCACACACATGTACAAACCAACAATGGACAAGTTACATTCTTTTCCGCTCCACCAATCCAGCCTCAATATAGTGCCAATAATAGATATAAACTCATGCTAACATCAAATTTTGTGCATGCGCTTAATTTACTGTGCTGAAAATAAGTACCTTATCACCCATGATTACAGATCCATACACGATACTATCCCATTCATTGACAGCTAGTACAGCTAATGAAATATTACTTAGGTGCCCTTTCTTGGAGGCGTACCTCAACGTTGCTGTCTCTCGTTCCAGGATCCATCCTTACTAAGACACTGAACTTTCAATAATTTTCAGGAAGTCTGAAGTTTTATTATTATTATTATTATTATTATTATTCAGAGTCCACATGCCCAGTCGCACGGAATGTACAGAGGGTAGCAGTGTATTGTACTACATGGGCAGTGTAATGCTGCATCCCCTGGCATACGTGGAGAATGAATGTGCTAGTGTTTCCGACACTGTTTTAGGACACTCCCATACAATAATCCCGAGTTCAAGTTGTGGTGAAAAGTCTGAGGATGGACCATGGTTGTGACTACTTGGTAACTACTATTTTAGATCATTCATCAAAGTGGGCTCTGCGATGGCATGCTCCACATCAGGATGACGGTAGCATGTCAGTCTGCCTAAGAAATTACTCTAGAATTGACGCTGTATGTCAAATTCAGCTAAGGTGCTCTAGACGTGTGCAGTTCTTCCAATGGGTTTGATTTAACCACTCTGGGAGGGTAGCATCTGTTAATTTGGGGAAGTCAGGAATCGAGATCTTGACCAGTTCTCGGTTTTTCCCGCCATTCTAGTACCGTACCTCAGTAGTAAAGGACAGCATACGGCAGCTGTCGTCCCCAAAAACACCATCATCCATTGATCAGTATCCAAGAAACCGTATCATAAGCTGAAATGGCAACCAATTATTCAGTCACTATCAACATTGGTAAGGTCATTGTCCTGCAGATGGCCATGGTTAATCCCCTCTTCAGGATCCCAAATTCTGGTGGCCTTGGCCAAAAACAGCAAATATTCATTGTGTCTCCAGAAGAATGTCAATACTGCTGCGGGTCCCATTGGCAACATTGTCACTGCTTATCAACCATGGCAATGTACGAATTTTGTATGCGTTGTATCTTCTACTAACAATTTACCAGTGTACAGCCCTACAACAACCTTTAGCTGGACCGACAAATATCTCATCAGCGCTACCACACAAGACTTTCAGGATGGGTCAGGTTGGTTATTTAGTGACAAATACTCCTATGGTAATGCTTACGTTCACCAATTCAGTCCTTGTAACGACCAGTACTGCTGATCTAAGGATTGCTGTTGGGCAAGAGGTGGTTCTCAATACAAGCTTTGCCAAATTTTCTGTGGATATGCCTACACAGCCGCCCCCCACAGGCTTCAATTTTTTCATCGCACAAGAATTCCCAATAAGCACATCGGCTGTTGTCTATTAGGAGAACGTTGTAGGTAGCTACCATTCGGGCAAAGCACCCTGTGAGTCTCCGAGGTTTGTTCCTTATTACATCTTTCTGAACTTTGTTTAGTCTTTATAAGCCCCAACCCATACACCCCCAGCTCAATTACAAACCTGATCCCTGTTGAACAAGTTCTTGTCTTGTTCCAGGCCCAAACACAGACCGGTACTATGCGATCATTGTCCGTGGCATATCCGCTCAATATCGATCTTTCTACCAACCAATCCCAGACCTGGTATTTGGATGATGGGGGAAATTGGAACCAGCAACTTTCCTCCACCAATACTGTGAAATTGTCGGCTGTGGTGCATTCAGCTCAGATTGTCCTTTCTCAAGATCCATCCCAGGCCTGACCTTTGGATACTCCGCGAAACTGAGTAGCTAGAGAGCTTCATTACCATAGGTATAATCTAAGCTGTGTATCAGCAAGCAGTCTCAAAACTCAAATGGCGTCATCATATCTTTCCTTCCCTGTTACTTACATTCATGATCTTTCTCCTATCACTCGGTGTTTTCTTTCACAATTAACCCAGCAATCTTTTATTTCCATCTTACCTCCTATTGTGTACCTCACACATGTCCATGATATTCTCTGGATCCATTCTCTGAATCCGTTTTTGCGTCGGCCCCAGGCCTGCCTCTATGAGCTGCTATGCCTTGTAAAGCCATGTGGATATGTCAGCCCATGCTGGTAATCTGATGCATTATACATTGCAATTACAGATGGTATGAAATGCATTATTATCTGTAATTAGAGCCCAAAACCTCAATGCAGTAATTCATGCTTATATACATGCCTGTAATGTATTACTTGTGGTGCTCAATCCTCCCCTCCCCCACCCCCCACCTAATGCATTACTATGAATTTAACCTCCCCTCCCCTCCCCTCCCCCACTATTCAATACGCCTAATGCATTATTCGTGCTGCTTACCTAGCCTGGCACATATCCAATAATGCATTACCAATACTGTTCATTAGTCTGTCCCCTCCACCAGTAATGCATTATCTGTGCAGCTTGCCTAGCATTACCCATGACGCCGTAATGCATTATCTGTGCTAATGCATTATTTTATAGCTTGTATATATATACTCATTATGCTGCCGTTATGCATTACTGGGTGCCCTCAATCCTCCCCTCCCCCACTATTCAACACACCTAATGCATTACTTACAAATTTCAGTAATGCATTATCTGCGCTGCTTGCCTAGCCTGGTCTATATCCAATAATGCATTACCAATACTGTCCACTATTCTGTCCCCTCCCCCAGTGATGCATTATCTGTGCTGCTTGCCTAGCCTGGCCCATATCCAATAATGCATTACCCGCAAGGCCATAATGCATCATCAATGCTGTTCATTAGTCTGCTCCCCTCTACCAGTAATGCAAATGCCTTATCCATACTGTTCATTAGTCTGTACTTTACCAATGCATTACTTACAAATTTCAGTGATGCATTATCCATGCTGCTCAACTAACCTGGCCCATACCCAATAATGCATTATCCGTGATGCTTGCCTCACCTGGCTCACATTCAATAATGCATTATCTGCAGCCCTGTAATGCATTACTCATGCTGTTCATTAGTCTGTCCTCCTCTACTAGTGATGCATTATCCATGCCTTATTGATTATCCATGCTGCTCCTTAGACTAGTCTTGTACCAATCATGCATTACCTGTGGTGCCATATAATGCATTATCCATACTGGTCCTTAGCCTGTCCCATATATCAGTATAAATAATGCATTATATGTGGCATTGAAATGCCTTTGTTCTTTCAACTAATCTGTCCTGCACCAGTAATGCATTACCTATGGTGCCAATTCCCTATCTGTGCTCATAATTTGGCCTGGCTCATGCATGAAAAACATCCTTCAATGACAAAGATTGTGTGGATGGATAGTAGGGATGGATTATAGCATCTTGCTGAGAATCAAAAACTATGAACAAGAGAACTACAAACAAGAGGTCTACAAACCAGTGATAACATAGAAGTAATTCTATCTAGGGAACCATTGCACTGTTACTGCTGGCACTTGAAGTCAAGAGGGCTAATGCTATATCACTCTGTACTTTTGCTACCATATTTGGCATATTACACCCAAGGTAAGAGAACTCCTGATGCAGGGCAGCACAAAGAGAGCCTTGGCATGAAGTATAGGCTTTCAAACCCTCAAGGCAGATGTGTGGTAGGTCCTCATCACAACAAGATTCACCCTTTTCCTCCCACCAATGCTGCTGGTAAGTGAGATACCTCAAAACTTGCTGCATCTCTTCCATCAACAGCTCTACCTCCTCAGAGAAATGCATGGCACATGCATGGGACTTGCACCATTCAATTTGCAGTGCTAAGAGCACATGGCTGGCAGCAAAAGTTGCAGTCATGTGGAACCCTACTAGGCCTAGTAGGGTTTTGGCAGTGAAAATGCCTTCACCCAAATCCTATTTGGGAGAGGATTGGGACACAGATCTTTAGCTGTTTGAGTTCATATTTCCATTGGGAGATAGATATTAAGTGTTTTGTTAAGGAATATGAGTGAATTGAAATATATAGAAAATGACAGACAGTCTATAATTCTCCTACAAGTAGCATGAGTGGTGATGTGAATGGAATATGTATGTATATATATATTTATGTGAATAATATCAATCTAAGTCTCTGATCTTGAGAGAATCTTAGTGGAAGTAAGTTTAAGATATGCATTTTGCTCACCTGGAAAGAATCTTAGTGGAAGTAAGTCTGAGAGAGACATATGATCAAATTAGAGCTGAGGAGTGGTCAACAAAGCCCCATGAGCAATTTCTGAATTGGTAGCAGCAGTGTCCTCCAAAATGGGTCCATGTCAGATTTCAGCAGCATACAGTATTGTTTGCTGAAGAGGAGCATAACGCATCATAGCCTCAGGAGGTGGTGGGTAAGCTGATGTCAGTAGGTAATGGGCCAAAGTACCAAATAGAATTTCATAGGCACCATAGGTGGAAGGAGGGAGATAGTATAGGGGATAGGACAGTGGTATATGTCTGTTATATGTGTTTGTATCATGATGGTTTCCATGGCTCAGGGGAGTGGGAGAGGGACCATAGTGACCGTATAATACAGGAAGCAGTGGTCCATAATGTCCATAGTTGCAGTGGTGGGAGGTGTGATCCCAGGTAAGAGGCAGATGCCCATTAGGCACTGGGCTTGGTCATGAGGCATGTGTGATGGGTGGCAGGACATGCCAGGAAGGTGAAGAAGCAAGGGGATTGGGATTTTCAGGTCCCATAGTTGGCAGATGAGTGGCATCAGATATGGGAGGGGATGCATCAGAATGGGAGGCTGGAGGGCTATTGCAGCAGACTGTCATTTTTTGATCTCCATGGCTTCATCAATGCCATTAACTCCACCCTCCATTACTTTGTTGACATTGTTAAAATGTGGCTTTTTGGCAGATGGTATGGCTATGTCTTTTCCTTCCAGAGAAGCAGCATGACACTTGGTAGGTGGTAATATAGTAGGGTTGTGGTGAACCTCTGTGGTTGCTATGGAGGAGGGGTTGCAGCCACCCACAGGAGGAGGCATCATGGCCACAGAAGGAGGCATTGTTGCAGTTGCAGAAGGAGGTGTTGTAGCTACAGGAAATGGCACTGCAGTCACAGGAGGAGGCATCTTAGCTGTGGAAGGTGTCTCAGGGACAGAAGGTGTCATAGTGGTGAGAGGAGAGAGAGGTTGCTCTTTGTGGGAGGTTGTCACCTGTTCATTGGAGATGTCAAGTGTGTTAGAAAGTTGATATTTTGCTTGTGGTAGTTCACTGATCAGAACAAGGGGCAGGGTTTAGAAGTGTTGCCCAGGTTGGGATGCTAGTAGTCCTGAAGTATTCACAGTTGTTGAGTTGGCAGTTACTTGCTGCAGAACTTGCTCTGCAATCTTCTGCTGCTCCTCTATTACTTCCCCTGCCATCCTTCCAGGAGCTTTGCCACCACCTTTCTGTATCTTAGATAACTTGCTGATGAGCTTCAGATGTTATTTGTTGTCCATGACCTTGCTGTTCCAGATGAAAGGGGTGGACTGGGAAAGCTGGGAAGGGAAGAAGCCCCTTTTGGAAGAGCTAGATTCAGCTTTGTTGACACCTTTCTTAGTAGGGGGAGTGATAATGAGAGGAAAGTCATCTTCTGAGGCAGAGTTTTTGTCATACTCATCATTGGTAATGATGCAAAGTGGCATCTTAGAATGAGTTCAGTGGGTGACAGGTGCAGAAGGTGGGGAGTCTGAAGTGAGGGTGATGGGGTTTGACTGCCTACTACCTGCTTTGGATTTTCCTTTGATTGTCATTGCTGCTGAAGGGCAACATTGGACTCCATACTTTGAACAATTTTCTGATACTGACTGTTGCCAAAGATAACATTGCCAAAGGCTTTGGGAGCATCTGGTATTGGCCCACATGAGAAAATGACAGGCCTTCCACTTGCAGGTAGGCCTGACAACATGGGTTAATCTTGAGTGACTGAGCAATAGAAGTATCTTGCCTTTATACTTGTCCTTCATCGGGCAAATAGCTGGCCTCTTATTCTCATCCTCTTAAAAAGCTGCCAGAAGGAGCCATACAGACACCATTTGCATAGTCTTGATACCCTGTATTGTAGTCTTGGCTGGTGGTGTGACCCACCATGTCCAGCAGATCACCTGAATACCCTCTTCTGCCAGAAATTCAGGCATAGTGGACCATTTCATCTGAGGTTCTTTTTCCTTCTTGACAACCACTTTTCTGAGCAGAGAAATACCATATTCTTCTGAGGATACATTGAGAATGGAGGCAATAAAATAAGGTACAAACTCACAAAACATATGGAATATGTAAGCTTTACAAAGGTTATGCCCTTCATCAGCATACACCTTTGAGATATCAATTTAAGCATCTGGTATGGGGAAGAGATGCTTGGAGCTGTCAAGCTTTGTGGTGTTAGACCTTTTAATGTTAGACTTCATGATGTTGGACTTCTTCACAGTGGCAGGCTTCTGCTGCATGTCCTAGGTAATGATAGCATTACTGGTAGAGGTGCTCGACTCTGAAGGCAGGATTGAATTTAGATCCCTGGCATGGCCATCAATAATGAGTTGAGTAGCAGCCTTAGCAACAGCATGACTATTCCAGAGATTAGGTGACTTTGAGCTTGAAGGGATACTACTTACAAAGCTCAAGTCTTGGCAAAGCCAATGAACTCCTCTGTTGATGTATCCATGGACCCTGGCAACTGAATATTTGAATGTTTGAATCAGTGAGGATATAGATAGTCAAGAGAGAAGACTATACCTCAAGTAGTCCTAGGGAAGCATAGCTTACTCCAAGATTGCCATCATTGTTAACACACTTTCCCATCAATATGACAAAGGCTTCAAAGTTGTTGTCATGTGCATGATCAACCTAAATGTCACAATTTGGTGAATTTGCATGCAGAAAGTTGGCATTCCACATACTAGTTTTTTTTTAAATTTGGCATAGCTATTGTTGAATAAACAGCAGCATGTACAGACAGTTTGCTTGGTGGATAAGGTTATGAGCTCTCTGTGGAGGGAGAAAACCTTCCAGGCCTCCAGGAGCAGCTTGAAAGTGGTCCAACAGAGTGAGGTGAGAAAGTACAAAGAGTAAAATATACCTGAGGCATCTGGAACCTTTTTTCCATCCTCATCTCCTTGTTGAGCTTGATGTAGTTCTTGTAAAATTGCCAGTCTGACTGTGAGAGCTAGCACTGTGATGATTGTAAAATTTGGCATACAGAGTTATGAGTGAGTGGCCAGTTTTGGTGGAGATCTTCTGGAAGCAGTTTCAAATTTCCTGGAAGCCAGAATTGATGTTTTTGTGGATGCTGTTGGTGCAACATCCTTTGTTGACCACCATCTTGCCATTGTTGATATAGAGTTCCCAGCCCAAACCATCATCACTGCTGTCACTGACATCAGTAAGGTTTGAATCTCCTGCCAGGACTGGTATGTGAGAAAGTCCAGAAGGGGTAGGAGTACCAGGAGGACTAGAGGAGCAACTAGCATCACTGGCTGCAGTAAGGTCATACCCATGGCTGGCAAGATTGTAATAGAGGACCTCATCTGGAGTCACATCCTCCTAGCCAGTTAGAACACCACCTTGAATGAAGGTGACCTTGGGAAGGGGCACATACTCAGAGTTATTGGAACATCATATAGCCATCATCTGGCCCCCTTCATCATTAGAGCCCTGGGCTAGCCTGGCTTTTGGGGTAGTTTTGATAGAGGGGCAAAGTTGGTAGCTACCTTCTATCTGCTCAAGGCTCTGCTATTTGGGCAGCATGTTGCCACTCTTGTCTAAGGAAATGGCAGATGAGTAAGGCAATTATATGGAAGTATTTGAATACTTACCAGAAAAATCCATTTGAATTTCTTTTTTTTTTACCAAAAATGAATGATATAATACCAAAAAGCAAGCGAAGTGGGGAGAGGGGGGGAGCACATAAAAGACAGAACAAAGTTGGTAGTATATTATTTTATTTGCCAAGATGCATGCCTGCAGGTCCCAGTAAGCAGTTGACTGGCAGAAGGTAGGAGAATTGAAAGGTGCTTACTCTGGTCCAGAGTTAAGTTGCACCACAGTCAAATAAAAAGAGAGTTTCTGAATTTATTAAACATTGTTAATTCCATGGGCTAGCATCCTTAGCATCCTATATTACTGTAACTTAGCCATGACAAATCAGCAAGATAGTATGTTTGAAACCTGCCTGAGATTTCCTAAGAGGCATTAGGGAAAGAGCTAAAAATTAGTATGATTGTCTCATGAACACATATTGGAAGTAATGATCAATGCAGATGAACCTATCTTAATTATGTTCTTGCCTTCTTGTGGGATGGAGATGATGTTTGTGCAACATTCTGGGACTCCACATCATTTTCCTCTGGCATAACCATGGTATTAGATACACCAGCCTGTTTCAAGTCCCGTCTGATGCCTGTAGCAATGTAGTTAAGGATGGTATCCTTAATGGCATGAATGAAGTCATTGCAACAATCCATCAGTGTGTCTCTTGCAGTTTTTAAGATGGGATAGAGTGCATTCCAAATCCATCTGAGTATTGGCACCAAGGAGTGAAATATTGGTTTGACAGCATCCAAGATCCTATCAAAGTAAAGGTGGAATTGGGCTGATTTAATCTCCCTGAGGGTCTCCAAGTTGAAATGTCTTGAAAGCCACTTGGAGATAGGTGTAGGGAGGTTGGCTGTGCAGAACTTCTGCTCATCAGTTTTGCTAAAGTCTTCAATTTGAGTGAGAACAAAGATAAGAACATGATACAGGGACTCCAGGTCATATCC
>JABCKO010008104.1:0-14141 GCA_018855915.1 Tephrocybe sp. NHM501043
CTGATCTCCGAATAAATGCTCATCCTCGCCGTCGTTCCCGCTCACAGGAAGTGCGTGATTCCCTGCTCTGATCTCCGAATAAATGCTCATCCTCGCCGTCGTTCCCGCTCACAGCTTGTGCGTGATTCCCTGCTCTGATCTCCGCATAAATGCTCATCCTCGCCGTCATTCCCGCTCACAGCATGTGCATGATTCCCTGCTCTGATCTCCGAATAAATGCTCATCCTCGCCGTTGTTCCCTCTCACAGCGAGTGCGTGATACCCCCCTCTGATCTCTCAACATATAAATCCGTCGTCGCCCTTTCACACATCTACTTCCCTCCACAGGTTGGGAGTTAACCCTCTTTTCATGGTCGCCTCTGACCTGGCTTTCTATACACACATTGGCTTCCTCGGATAACAATTTATTACTTGTCGGTATAGAACCTGTCAAAAGAGTGCACTGCATTTCTAGCTCTGAGACCTCTACAACTATCATAATTTCTGCGCATCTGGAGGGTCCAAATGGCGGCACCAGCACACGTCAGAGAGTAGAATCAGACTAGCTACTGTTTGCCCACTATTTCATCTCACTTCTTCCACACGAATGACATATTATATTCTGAGTCTCTTTATAGCCTGGGTGTAATTGTGATCTCCTAGACCATCCATGGGAAACCTTGACTTTGCATCTTCAAGCCTGGAGTACTTTACGGAATAGTACATGTGTGTCTTGGCTCATAAGCGAGCTTCAGGGGCGCCGGCCTATATGCCATACACCCAAGAAGTCAAAGAAAGGAACACGAAAGCTGGGTAAATGCGAGAAAATGACAAAGCTATGTTCGTCATACAATAGGCATGGAATAGTTCAAACAAAGAGAAGCTCGCACTCTTCATTGGCCACCTGGAGGTCACCAGGGATCCATGAGCGAGCTTGAGGAGGCGCCGGCCTATATGTCATACATCCAGAAGTCAAAGAAGACCAAGAAAGATGGGTAAATGCAAGCAAATGACAAATGCTATCGTCATCACACAATAGTCACGTAATAGTTGACAAAAGGAGAAAGAGGTGAGGTCGACCGCCGACAATCAGCAGTTCCATACGTGACCCAGGATGGAGAGGCCAGAAAAAGTAGTCGACCAAAGTTTGAAACAAAGCTGAAGCTTAAAACCACCCATGGGGCTTTAGCCTTTCTTCCCAAAACAGTAAGCACCATCATCCTCAACACCGGCCTGCTATGGTGTGCACAGTGAATGGTATACAAGTTGAAACGCAAATAAAGCTAGACAAAAAGGGTGCAGAAAACGAATACATGAAGATACACACCACTCAGCAAGTCTATCCACATACCTGCTAGGACTTCATCATTTTTGTTGCCTCGTCTAGTATTGTCTCTCCCATCTATTTACTGTTGATAATCTGTATCAGCTCTTCTGAGATGTGGTTCTTTCTTGATGAGCATGATACCCCAGCTCAGTAAGAATGCACCCCCTTAGCGCGTACGAGATATTGTTGTTCCAGTAGGAAAGGTATCCCTACAAAACAAAGGTTCAATTTGAGGGCATTAGAAAATCAAATAGACATTGGATTGGAGCAACAGGACCAAAAGGCCGTCAAAGCTTACCTGCTTGTCCTACCATACACTACAAGGTGTACCCTTAACACCTCGTCATCGGCTGCAGTGTCCAGCAGCCTCAATGTCCTGAGCTGATCCATCTCGTGGTGTAGGATCCTCCACTGGCCCAGATGACTCTCCTGGACCAATTCGGTAAATTCACAAACCTTGAATGGTGGGACAACACATCACGCAGGGCCAGCTTTTGGTGACAGTAAGATTGCATACAATCTAACAGACTTGGATCAAGAAGCGGGAGTGGAGGCACAAATTGGTGGTAAAACACTGCGTCGGACGTTAATGGAGGAGGTTCTATTACTCAGAATCAAGGACAAGCAAGTTCCCCGATTCTGCCCTACACTTGCCCCACCACTGACTTGTCTAAGACCATCATATGTATGTTCCATGTAGCTACTTGATAAAAGATGTACAAATCTGATGAGATAACCCCATCGCAAGCGATCAATCACACGAAACCTGGGAACACTACAGTGTAGGACGCTCAAAATAGACCTCTTGGCACCCCAAAATTTGTGATGCTATCTCCTCATCCAAAATACCTTGGTTTCCTTTGAAACTCTCACAATAAGTTCAGATTAGAAGTGGCTTTTGCGCTAACAGAACAGAATCTTGGTATCTTAAGTTTGAATTTTTTTTGAGCCTCAAAGTAGATTTAGGACCCTGAGATAACCCATTTGGAAGATCTGATCTATGACTAAGCAATCTAATCGAAATCTATGTGTTGGTAAGTAATGCTGAAAGAAGCCGTGATTTCTCTGAACTCTGACAATTTCATCAGGACATTCATTAACTCAATATATTCAGAAGCCAGACTCACCGGGGCTGTTCTCATGCTGTCATCGTCACTCTCAGCATTGCAATTTCCATCAGTTTCAGAACTTGATTCCTCATCTGATTCTTTGTCAAAATCTCCGCAATGGGCAAACACTTGGGTAAAATGCTCTGCCTCCGAGTCTGAATCAGATTCTGCCATCATAGGCTCAAAGTCAGGATCAAGTTGCTTATCATGGAAACAATCATCCTGAAGGCCAGAACTGAAGTGATTTCCAGAGATACTTTGTGCTTTAGCTTCTTCAGGAAGTAGAGCAAGGGGTGCCTGAGAGACAGCCATGCCTGGAGGAGCAAAAGATATGGTGGCCATGGTTGGACTCAAAGGGCCTGAAGATGGAGCACTCAGGACAAAGGTAGAAAGGGGCAGAAGTCTTGATGCAGAGGCAACAGCAACAGGAGGTGAGGCAGACACCATGGTCATCCATGGTGACAGTGGTAGACAATGAATTCTCAGTTTGTGCTTCTGTGAGTACAATTGGAAGAGGCTGGGATGGAATTAGAATGGGGCTGGGCACAGGTGCAGTTAGAACCACAGATGACGTTGAAATAGGGCTCAGCACAGGTGCAGTTGGAACCATGGATGGTGTTGAAACAAGGCTGGCAGTGGGAACCATGGATGGCATTGAAACAGGGCTTGACACAGTTGCAGCTAGAGCCATGGATGGCACTGGAACTGGGGTCAGCTCAGGCTGAGCTGCAGAAGCCAAAGAGGGAATCAGAATGGGGCTGGGCACAGGTGCAGTAGGCCCTAAGGGGAGCATTACACCTAAAGTTGAGAGAGAACCTAGAAAATAACAGTCAGTTTGAAACATCCAATGGCTGGAGATTATACTGACCTTGAGTATCCTGTGCTCCATTATTGTCGTGCCTCAGAGCTTGGAAACAACACACATCTGGTACTGATTGAAGAATGTGGTTTTGAGTTTTAAAATTAAAATATCAACTGAAGATAATACTTACAAAAGACAGTTCCAAGGAAGTCACCATATAGCTCCATGTAATTGAGCTCAAAACCAACTTTGCATACTGATTAGGTGTTTGTGGTGGGGACATTTAACTGAATTTGAACCTAATTCAAGGTTTCTATTCTAATTCATGTTTTGGTACTTGAGCTATTCATGAGATGCAAGAGATTCAAGTATTATTAATATTAACTTCATCTAGATATATTGTGAAGGTAACTACCATCCTGACATGGTAGCTACTATGCAACAGTGGTAACTCCCAAGGTATGGATGGTAGCTACCATATGACAGTGGTAGTTACCAACTTTTATTGTGACAAGATAGGTGGTAGCTCCCATATATAAGTGGGAGCTACCTTGGAAGCAGGGCCCCACCCCAGGCAGCCTGAAGTGCAGGGTCCTTCACTGATCTCAGAATGTTTTCAGCCCTACTCCACTGCTTACACTAACATCAATAATAATTGGTGTTGTGAGTGGACTGTCATTACATTTCACTTCTTTAGCATATGGTGGAAAATTGTGGGCTTCCTATTTGACTTTTGGCTTAGACATCCTTCTCAAAGCAGAAATGACAGCACAGAATACCCCAATGCTGCCTTGCCACAATCACCCTTCTATGTGGTTTGTTAACTGTTATGATATTGAAGCTAAGCTGACTCACATGTAACAGCTTTTCTAGCTTATTGACTGCATACTTTTTGCTCTGCATCCAGAGATGAGACAATAAATGCAGCATGCACCATGCATCCCAGAGCAGCTATCAAGAATGAACATTGAGTACACTATGACCATCACATTGTTCCAGTCTTTTGTGGACAAGTTTGGCGATAATTCTATTACTTGGTGGCAATGGGAATGGGACCATGATAATAGATCTGCAAATCAATAGAATCCTGGCCAATCACACAAGGTATCTTCAGTGCTTCTGTAAACATGGTGTATCTAGGTCAGCATAATATCCATGAATTTCTTCTCAATGTCTATGAATGAGTTTCTGTAAGATAAGAAGGCTTCCATCCTTGAGCCCTGCTGAACTGCAGCAAGTTACAACTCATCTAGAGCTGAAATTTGATGCATTACTGGTTGGGTGTCGACTCTGGAAGTAGTATTGTGCAGTGGAACATGCAAGCTATTATGTATGTGTGAGCACCAATCTATAGGGTTATACAGAAATTTGCCTCATACTGATTTGTGCTAGTTTTGCTAGCTCACTTCCTGGTGTCTCCTCCTTGCACTAATGCTGCATCTATGTTTTGGTTTCAATGTGGCAAGAAATTAGCAAACAGATGGGTATAAGATAAGATGTGCACACATTGTCTCCCAGCCCCTAAACCTCTTAAAAAGCCCAAGAACATGATCAGACTGAGGTTTGATGGTCATCCTAATAAATGAGAGGATGCCAACCTTGAAATTATCTAATTGTGATTTGCAATTCTAATCCCACATCGCAAAAAAGGGTATGGTGTGATCTGGAATGATTGGATGATACATGTTGACTTACATCAATAACATATTAAAGGTTTAGAAAGCCCAAATTATTAAAGTGGTTCTGAACTCACCTTGTATTACAATTTGCTCCAAGTGAGAATGAAGGACCCAAAGGAAGAGTGGAGAAGGATGGATCAGATTTGAATGCATCATGGGAGTGAAATAAGAGCCATCTAAGTTCATGTGAGAAGCTGGGATGCAGATTAAGTTCAATGTGATATTGCAATAGTCATCTAGAGAAGAGATAGATATCAGGACAACCTAGCATTACTAGTTTGTTTTTATCACTCAATTTAAATAGTAAACCTTACAATTATTGAAGAATCCAGCAGTTAAATTTAGCATACAGAGAATACAGAACAGCAACAGAGAGTTCTTGAGCAACATGAGTACAAAAAAAAAACCTTTCATCTTGCTAGCTCATCCATGCCACCTCCTTCATAGCCAGCCTTGTCATCATCAAATAGTTTTGAAGGATTCCTGCCACTGTGTTGAAGAATTTAGCAAACTATCATGATCACATCATTGATCATGCACAGCACTTCACAGCATCTTGGTGTATGTGTTTTGAAAATCTTGATTGCACAGTATGGTACTGCACATATATAGTAGATGTGTTTAGTTTTGACACCCTCAGTCTATTCTAGTGTATGATATTTACTGTACTTGGACTGATTTATTTCTTGTAAGTTGTAGTAAAGCTGATCCTTATTGAACTTAATTATATTGTCAATTGAAGGTGAACCTTTCCACTAGTGGTTGCCATCCCAGGAACAATCACCTTGCTTTTTCTGCCAAATATTACCATTGATTTGTTATTGTTGTTGAACATCCTTGACATTGTAGGTACTCTTCAAAGTCTGTGCTGCTGTTCCCACTTCATCCTTTGCTGCTGGTATACCTGTTGCTCCTTTATATCAAGTTCCTCTGTGTTAACAATGGCCATTTCTAATACTTCTATGCCTATAGATTGCAATGATCAAAAGCAATATATTTTAGATCAGATTTACATGTTGTGTTGCCCTCAATATGTCTTTAGCAGGTCCTCAAACTGTAAAGTTTGAGGTCTGGTAGGAGCTGAATCTGAGACAACAGTCTCATTCTTATCCATACTTGTAGCTGGTGAGCCTGGCCTGGTATATCAAGCTATATTGATGTACTAATCATCTTGTTCTACCCAGTACCTAGCCTAGGTATATTATAAGATTAACACCAATATATCATGCCAGCTGTATCAATTCCAGTTCACAATAAGAATACCAAGTTTGAATCCAATTCTTATGAGTACTGAATGCTTGGCCCTTCCAGTTTTTGTATACCCAGCTCTCACATGGCATACTGGGAGCAGTTTTTTGAGGTTCCATATCTCAAGCCCCCTCCCTCCTTGAATCTTACCTAACCATCAGTGAAAAATGCATGGAAGTACTGTAATATGTGTCTGACATTGTCATTTTCAACAATAATCAACTTCAACAATAGGTAAGCAGGTTGCACAATTTCTATGCACCTCTCAACATGGCCTCCCACAGTGCTGCCACCACCCAGTGTTTTGTTAACCTCAGCTATTACACTTGACACCAGAATCTGCATTTCTAAATAATGACCCTGGGCTCCTCAGAGAAACAGGGATTCCAAACAGTTTTAACCCACTTTTAACCATGCATCAGAATCTCAGACCACTCCTACAACCTTGTTTGCAGAGAGAAAACAGAGGCTAATAAATGCACCACCTAAAAAAACAGTAACAATGGTTGACATTGTTCCACTCATGGTCCACAATGACAGACATGCCCTCCTCACACTCATAGTCCACACCAACATCACTTTGTTGTAAATCAATTAGTGGTATAGCTTGCAATGGTTGGGATAATGTGTCAGTGGAGCTTGGTTGATTAAGGTGGGATGATGCATATTTGATATTGCTGAGTGTTGGTGAGTCAGTGGATTCTAGGGAAGTCACTGATCATAGCCAAGAGCAGTGCAGATGACGGATTCAGTTGAGTATGGCTTGTAGAATTCTGTGATGATGGTGATGATGGTATATCTGTCTTTGGTGGTGGGGACACTGATCAAGCAGTTCCTCTATAGATCAGCAATATCAGGCCTGGCCCCTCTACCTCTCTTATGCAAATTTTACTTCATCAGCCAGGGACAGAACAATTATGTGCCCACCACTGTAGTGGCCACTGCAATATTGAATGTGAGCACACACTGGGTGACAATTGCACTCACCAGGAATGCAGGAGTGCACACATGACATGCACAGAGCAGGCAATGGTGTTTTGAGCTGCACTGTACCTAGGGAGTAGAGGACAGCATTCAGGCATGGCAACCAATTTGAGGAAATAAATTCATATGAATGAGACACATCATGGCAAAGGAATTTGACCATGGTGAGCATCCTTTCATAGAAATTGATTGGCCCAGTGAGAGCAACATGTAAAGGTAGCAAGTATTATTTTGTCCTCAATATAAATAGCAATCATCAAGATCTTCACTAGCACTATGTATTTGTACTTTAAAAGAACATGATAATGGCCTTTTCATCCTTGTTGACATATGCATAGCCAATTTTCACTGGAAAATAAAAATAAAAACTGAAACTGTCAGTGCAGCACTCACCACTCCTTTTGAGGCACATATGAAGTCAGGTCTATTCCTCCAGATCACTGACTCAGGTGTTACCCTGCCCAATTGGAACAAATAACCCCTCTCATTTTCCTTGTATGCCCACACCTGATCTATTGATTTAGACTCATTTGTGTGACAGGCAATGACTTCTGTGCACACTTGACCTTCAAATATGTTAGATCTCTATAACATGATAATGATGTGCACATACAAAAATACTAAATTCAGGCATCCTATCTCTCTCAATATGTTGGCATAGTAATGAATAACCCATTCTAGACCTCTCTTAGCCTCTATCCAGACCACTCCCTGGGGCTGGATAGTCCTGATTGCACTTACCTTCCTTCTTCTTTTCTCCTCCCTGTTATATTAGAGCTGGGGCGCATGGACCACTCTCTCCCATTGGCCTACCCAATGCTCCTATTATTGGCAGTTCTATTAGCCTCTCCTACTGAATTGACCCAGGAGGGGGACTATATGGGGCAGCTTGGCACCACATAGTTCCTTCTTGATCCTTTAGCCTTGTGGCACATCTGCTTCCCACTTTTTCTGGCCACCTATGGATGCCCCTATGTGCCCCCCTCTCCACTCTCCCTTTCCTGATGCTTGCCAAAGGTTTTCCGACCACAAAACACATCAGAGGGTGTGATGCCTCCTCAGAATCAGGACAGGCCAGGAGTGTTCCAGGCTTGATGTCATTGTTCAGATCTGCAGCAGCTATCACTGGGAACTATGCTAGCTTCCCCTTTTGGCTCAGCTAACTTGGTTCCCTTCTCTTGGTACTGCTGCCTTTGTAGCATGCACACACCTCTCCCAACTCCTTTCCCCTTCATAGTAGTAGCACATTGCCTATACCTGGGGTTTACTCTGTGTATGGCCCTCTTTCTGCCTACTGGTGCCTCATTCTGTGAACCAGGTCAACAAGGTGAACACTGGTGAACAAAGATGAACACAGGTGAGCACAGGTGAATGAGCATGGGAAAAATGAGAGAAATGATGAAGCATTTTACCACTCATTCAGTGCATCACCACTTTGCCTCATGGGGTTTACTACCACTGGAGGATTGTTTCATGATTCCTCTTCTACCAAACATGAAAAAAGCTTTATCAAAGTTGCATAAGTTATTGGTCTGTGGAGGTATTGGCTCATGTATGTATGCAGTCAATGATGGCCCTACTTTTGCCAAGAAGTCCCTAAAAAGTATTTTATCCAGGAACAACCCATGCCTGGCCTTTGAAAAATGTATTGCCAACTCTGGGATGCATGGATTAAGAGAGGTATTTGTCCTGCAGCAGAGGTAGTGGGGTTTTAAGAAAAACCAGTGCTCCCCAACTCTGAATTACATAAAAGTCACACCCCAGGGTGGTTGGTGACTTGATATAATATATTTGGATGTGTCTGCTCTCTCTCTTGACCACACAAACTACAATCATTAGAGAAGTAGCAATCTGTGACCCATCAGGATAGTGGCCACACCAAGACCACTACTCACTAGTTGTGTTTTGTCACTCATGATAGATCTCACACCACTAGGGTGTCCCCACCCCAACTTGTTCATGACCATCCCATTACTTGCAAGAGCAAAACTCAGATGACCAGCATAATTCATTTAGTTACCTCCAGTATTTGGCATTGGCTTGAGTAGGTGGAAATGATAAAGATAAAGATGACCTATCTGAAGGTTTTGGCAAGCTCACCAGCTGCCTCTCAAAACTTTTTAACCACACCATTCCCCTCATCATTCAGTCTTTCTACACCGCTTTTGTAATCTGATGCTGCCTCCAATTTTTACCCTCATTTTATAAATACACCAAATTTCCTTCTTTATCCAGCCATGCCTCAAATCAAATAGGCCTTTGATCAGCAAGTAGTGTTTCAAGTTTGATTTTCTTAGCTTTGACTTTGTTCCTGAAGGTTGTGAGGCCTTTTCACTGAACTTTCAGAGATTTTGGAGCATATGTTACAGTTATTTTGAAAGAAACACAAAAGAAAATGATATACAACTGTTACTCTGTTCAGTTACTATGATAAAGGTCCATAAAAGCCTCCCAGCAACCTAATAAAACTATGCAGTTTGAGTCCAAACACCTATGCATCATAGTATTTAAGAGTATGGCTTATAGCTTGCACTTTCCTGCAGAACAAGTCAGACAACACAAAAATCTATGGAGTTTCAGAGAGTATGGGTTTTAACCCCTATTGGTTATGACAGAGGCAAGTGGATTGCTTTACAAACAATAGAGTGGATCTTTCCATCCAACATGCAAACAATGTTTTTCCCTGGACTTGACCAGTCTTGATTTGGTATTAGCATGAGTCAATAGATAAAAACACAATAAGCTATGCCCTGATTGCACCACCAACCATGCCATTTACAGGTGATCTGTCCATGAGCACAGAGCCAGTGCTACCCATGTTGGCTGATAATGACATGTCATTCTTTCAACAGGTTTTATGTTTTTCCACATTCATTCCATTGCTAGACCCAATCAAAAATAAGCAAATAAACCCTCATATAGCTGGTGAGGCATTCAGCTAATGCACTCCTCTATTGAACCCACCATCCATGCCAAAGCATGCACCTAGGAAGCTTGAGAGATGCAGTGCTGCAGGATAAATATGATTTCTTCATATCATTTATACCTGTAAGTGCTGTTAATGGACTTAGCAGAGCAATGCAAGTGTTGAACTGAGACAGAGTTGTTTATCTGTGATGATGGTAGTAGCAAAAAAATTCAAATTCAGTAATTTGCTGTGATGTCTTTGTGCCATCATGTCCTGTGCATCTCTATTTGCCCCATCTACACCACATCCAAAGACAAATGGGCCCAACCCTATCTCACAATGTGTGACCACAATGGAGAATGCATTCTCACTTCAAGAAATTCATATGGCTGTCATGGAGTATTGGAGGTAGTTTCACATCGCAAGGCTAAATGTTGGTGCATTATCTGGCAATTTGTCAAGCATTGAATTTCTCAGGAAAGCCAGGCAGCAAATTCTTTACCGCGAGGACGATGTAAGTCATCAATGCGACGTAGAGCACGACGCACAGCAGGGGCCATATCGTCAAGACAACAAACAGTGATATGCTCCTCAAGGAGTCTGGCGGGTTCGCAGGTGCACCAATGGCGTCTGTCACGCCTAGCGCGGTATCGAGTGAAAGGTATGTTCCAAGGGCGAAGATCAAAGCCGAAAAATGTAGTACGGCTATTGTTCGAAAACAAAAAAAGTGAATCTCAAATCCGGAAGCACGAAAACACCAAAGAACGCACGACGAGACTGCTCCACGTTCCATCCTCGACCACCTGTGTCGCGACCAGGGCGTTTGCGAGGAGCGCCCAAAAGAATGCAGCGACGAAGCCTGCGTGCAGAGCCGTGAGAACGAAAAGCGCAGTGCTGCCCTGCTGCTGGAACGCTCCGGTGGTGATAGCGTTGAGCGGCAGCGTAACCGCATAAATTCCAAGTAGTGTCCTCATCTCGATGCGGCCCACTGCGGCCTTGCGACGGTGGGCCAACCAGATGAGGAGGAGGGTAAAGATGAAGGAGAGGCCGCAGGCAAGGATGTAGGCGATCTTGCCGAGGTGGGGGGTCACAATCGGAGGGATGAAGTAAGTGGGGTTGATGTAGACACTGGCCAGAAAAAGAAGACAGTCAGGAACTGCGTGATGACGTCACAAACCTTTGAATGGCAAGGTGGGCGAAAAGTGAAAAGAAAGGGATGACATCATTGTAGGGCGCGGTCGGTCGGTCGGCGACCGGGGTAGAGATGAGGGGTGCAGGCCGTATAAACTGTCCATGGATTCAAACACAGCATCAGCATCCGAAGCGTGAACTGAGGGGCAATGCTGAAACGAAAAAGGAAATGTTGATAATGTATGCGCGCTAGGGGGAAGTCGCGAGTTCGATCGCGAGTGGAGAATTAGGATATTTTTTAGCCGTTGGGCATCGCAAATAGCTAGTATGTACAGATCGCCTTTCGACAAGTCCTCACGCATCCCATAGACCCCACCCCGTGGCCGTCTTTGCGCTTGACTATAATGTAGCGACATCCAAAGATCAGGCTGAGAAGCATCAAAGGGGTTAGAGAATGAGCGATAAGGCATGTACTACGCGTCATTTTTCAAGCCCTAGAACGCTGACCAAAGATACGGACCACACATCTCACTTCCTGGTGTCTCCTCCTTTTACTAACGCCGCATCTATGTTTTGGTTTCGATGTGGCGAGGAATTAGCAAACAGATGGGTGTGAGATAAGATGCGCACACATCGTCTCCCGGCCTCTGAACCTCCTAAAAAGCAATGATCTCATGCCGAGAGACGATGCATCATCATCGCGTAAACAAGGCTTGGTGGTTGCATCTTAGTTTTGTATGGCGCTACGGTTGCCAATTACCTTGTAGCAGAACCTGGAGAGATGGGCCCATGCGCACTGCATGCACGTAGAACTGTTTAGATTTCATCATTTCATCGAACCTTGGTTGATTTCTAGCAGGCAGTAGCGTTTGAAGAGGTTGGATGGAGGTCGGAAATTGACGCCCAGCGGAAAAGCAGACCTGAGACGTGATTAGATCGAGGTTTGATGGTCATCCTAATAAATCAGGGAATGCTAACCTTGAAATCGTCTAATCGTGATTTGTGATTCTAATGCCAGCGAAGCCTCAAGACTTCATCGCACATCAATCTAACCTCATGCCTGAACAGGACTTTTGGAAATGGTGTTTTTCGAGACTAAAGAAAGAACCTGTCACTCAATTCACTCCTGCAAACTAGTTACGAAGCTACACAGACCGCATGACTGCTGCACTTTGTCGTAAGAACTCGAGTCAAGCTCAAGGTTGAACAACACCTCTTCATCAACTAAATTCATGCCGGACTGCAGCGATTTCGACCTTCTATGAACTTGTTCTAGCCTGGTAACAAAGTTTATACTAGAAACCACCTTAAAGACCACCCCGAGGAAATACTGGTACATGAGTTGAAGCATGGGATACGCAAACTCGTTGCTCGTACTGCACCTCTTCTCCTAGATTCTCCTTTAGAGTATCTCCTTGCACACCTACCTGACCGCTTTTTGATCCCTTGGGTGTGTTGCTATCGATATCCAAACATCTTTGGTTCCAGGTACGTTACCATACGCACTGGACACGCATCTGGATGTCTACTATTTCGAGCACTCTTAGCACAGCATCCATGGCCAAGGTTAAGTGCACGTCCTATAATAAAGTTCCTCATGATTACGTCTTGGACGTGATGACCAAACTAAGCTCGCGATTGAGTGCGCTCCAGAATTTGGATATCATCTTTCCCCCACATACTCCTATATGGTTTTCAGATACCCTGATATTGCTTGAGGCTTGGCGTGATACTCTCCGTGCTGAAATCATTACGATCTCAACCTGCATTTGAAATTAAAGAAGGCGTTGATACAACTTCACCACTTGAGTCTGCTTCATCGCTGAGTGAAGGTAATGACCTCACAAATCAATACCAGCCCTGCTCTTGATCTATTGACTATATGCAGCCACACAGAGCATCGAACATGTCACCTTTCAGTCGAGCGACGGACGACAGGTTGACTTGAAAGAAGGAGCCATCAAAGCGTTGTCAAATACCCTCCTCCCTGTCCAATACGATAAGCTTATCCAACTCCCTGAAACTTCGGCAACAATCGAGCTTCTCTTTGCGTTCATCGTCGCTGCACCCCATCCAGATCTATAAAACCCAAACTTTTGTGTCCTTGGGCCTCTTTCTCTCGCAGCAGATCACTATGGAATCCCGTCAGCGCAGAATGTTTGCTCCATTCGTATGGCGTATGTGTACTCGCGAACCACATGATTTGAACTCACTGGATAGCCATTTCAGGCAAGCCCTACCTCATGATCTGACCAATCGTACCACTGCTGTGATGGACTACGCGTTGAAAAGCCAGAATTATGAGCTCATGGATAAGGCTGCCCCGCTCCTGATTGACGAAAAGCCCTCGACAATACTTCAGCTTTTCAAGGAGTCCGACAGAATTCTTGCACTGGTAAGTCTGACGGCATCGAGTTCAGTCTCTGGTTCTAATCCGTGATTTTTGTGTTATAGTTCCAATATTTCGATAGATGGAGGAAAGTTGTTCGAGGTGGCTTGGTCATTCGCAAACGGTCGCAAGGTGTCAGTATATGTGAGTGGTAGCGGGACTCGTAAGGGAATCTCTCATTCTCGCTCTGTCCAGATGCGAGGTTGCATTGGTTGCCAGTCCGAGCCGGCTGACCTGATAACTATTCGGATTTTGCACAAGTTAGGCGTGGGGCTCAGTTCGCTGAAAAGTCTTGACGATATCTTTGCACCGGTGTCTGGAAGCTTTTGCTGTTCGACATCGAGGGAGGACATTTTGTCCTGGAGGCGGTCTGTAGAGTCTGCAATCGAAAAGATCTCGAGGTTTACCAGCACCTTTGATCATGAATAGCACAAGATTGTGTTCACCGTCTTTTAGACACAAGCCAGTTCTTCCAATTGAAAGTCACAATCGTCGTTATGTGTATTAGGCACCTTTATTTGCATCCGAGCCGTTCTTCCCAATAAATACTGTATATATTGACGGATTTGCCTTTAGTTTTCAATG
>JABCKO010008105.1:0-14082 GCA_018855915.1 Tephrocybe sp. NHM501043
TCAAGGAGAGACATCAGACTCATCGGATTCTAAGAAGGAAGGCACCTTGGAAGTTAGAAAATTCTTGTTTCTGTGGCGAATTAAGCCAAAGAGAGTAGCCATCACCACATAGAGAACACAGAGACGTAGAACCAACCATAAACATGATCAACCGCAATAAGTGTAGTGCGGAAGCTCTAATGAAACTATTGCTATAATGACTATACAATCTTCACTCAGATCTGGTCAAGATTCTTGCTCTGCTCTATCAGGGCGCTGACGTAGGACCAACCATAATCATGATCAACCGCAATAAGTGTAGTTCTGATTGGAAGCTCTAATGAAACTATTGCTATAACGACTATACAATCTTCACTCAGATCTGGTCAAGGTTCTTGCCCTGCTTCATCACGGCGTTCTTTAAAGCGGTCGGCAAATCCTTCGGGTCGTTCGATGGGGTGTACATGTGGTGGTACACGGCAGCCTTACCACTGGGAGGTGTGTATGCCGGTGGGATTGGGATATTGCCACTCTTGTAAAGCTTCCCAGTGATATGCATCTTCTTATCTAGTGGTGAGCTGTTTTTATGAACGATTTGGCTGTTAATAATAGGTTAAGCAATGAGAGGGACGTGATCATCGAGACATACGCACTAAATCTTTGCACTGGTAGCCCCAGTGCTAGCCATGGCTTTCTTTGCAGTTTTGACGTGAAATTTCTTTACATCCTTTCGAGCCTTGCCATGGAGACCAAGCTTATCCAGTTGTTTTCTTGCCGTGGGGGTCCAAAAGACCTTCTGCCCAGGCTGAGCACCTTTGCGACTCCAATCGTGTTTGGCGGGAGCTTTGCCGCTCCTTTTGAAGTATCTGCCCGACTTTTTTTTCCACCATTCGACTTCGTACAGACCATTTCTGGATTTTGTTTTAGCGGCCGTTTTGCCCAGGGCGATGGTGGTGCGATATTTGTCGGTCTCAGACTCCCCTACGAGCTCTTCTTCGTTGAGCTGGGAGCGCTCTTCAAGTTTATTATTGTAGAACGGCGACCGGTCAACCAGCTCATGATCGTCGAAGGAGGAGCGTTGCGAAAGCCGCAGGATATCTCGAGACACAAATGATAGACTGAGCCGACAATATACACGTTATCAACGAAATTTAAGCAGTGAGCAAAAGAATGAATCTACTTATCAGTTTTGTCTCGGGTCTCAAGTGGGATGGTGAGCGCAGATGTGCCAACAAGGATGGAGAAGCAAGCAAAGATGGAGAAACGCATGCTGTTTGAATCGTTTACGAGGTGTGGACAAAGCTAACCCTCAAGTGACCAGCACTGTATAGGAGAAAGAAGAGACCAGCTGAACAATCGGAAACAGAGTTGCACCTTTTTACACACAACAACTTGTTGATATCATCACATACATCATCTCAAAACGAGTATCATATATGCTTGGGGGAACACAACTAGCTTTTCCAAGCAGCATAGATAATGCGAATGAATCTCCGGTAGCTTTGGATATCCGTATATAGAAGGCTCGTGCTCGACAATGATGTGGTTTGGGTCACAGCGGGGACAGATTACCTCAGGAGTAGGCGCTTTGTAAGCTTCAGACCCCATCACTGTGTGGCTGGACTCATAGGGCTTAGATTAAGAACTGAGTAGGAAGGGTGTTTCACGACTGATGATCGATAAACCATGAATAGGCATCGTCGTCATTCTGTAGGCTCCAGGTGAAGTGACAATCATATCGGTGTTGGTAGTGAGGGATTCATGAACTCTTTCGGGTGTTTGCCGGCTCAGTTGATATCAACCTAGAAGAGCATGATATTGTCCTCACCCCATCTCATCATCAGATTGGACCCACATTGTGGGAGTTTGGTGGCTTTAGTGTCGTAGTTTTGGAGGGAGTGATGCAGCCCATCCTGACAACTTGATGCAATAGTGTCTAGTTAGACAGGTATCCTGATGAAAGAGAGCGATGGTGATGAACAGGTTAGACAGATATGTAGGGGAAACAGCATATATGAAGGAGGCATGGTTGACGGAGCCCCTAGCTGATGTGGGAGCAGTGAAGAGAGAATATCAAATGATGGTGATGTCTATTTTTGACATGTGTTACTAACCCTGAAAGTATTAATTAAGGAAATTGTTCAATTGGCTTATGAATGCGGCGACTTTGTAGGATCAACATGCGCTGTGTGATGTGAGGCCATCGAGGTCTTCACTAACAACGAACACGGACAGAACAGAACCACGTTCTATAGCGTAGCTAAGACGAAGGTAGTGATTGTGCCACGGCTCAAAGCCTGAAGCCGGCCGGGCCGAGCCGCGGGTAGCCGGGCTTTGAGAAAAGCCGTCTGTTAGCTTCCGACGGGCCTACGGCTCAGGCTTTGGGTGGCTAATTTGTATAGCAGTGTGCGCCAATCAATGCTTGATCAACTAAAAAAAACATATTCAATCACTGCCTGAGTTTGTTCAATGGCAGTTCCGAGCGCATGAGCAGGACGTATCAGACAGCCATCTTCACAACTAGCTGACCCCCTCCAATACAGCAACTCCTCAACTTGCCTCGCACCGTGAGAGCTTTGCTCACGCCGCTGCTCAAACGATTACTGATACCGCCGGCACGCCGCCTGTCCCGTGTTAAATAGAGATTCGTTACTACCAGTGGTTGGACCCACATTGTCTTTGACATCAGCTTTGGGGCACGTAGATAACTCGACAGCATCACAAGCGTGCCTCACGGTCAAACCTGCAGGATCCAATAAGCATAAAACTCCAGGTAAAGTAGTTGTTATGACATCTGATAATTTATGGATTGATGTTTCTATAGGCCCCGAGGACCACAACGAACTTGATGCAAATGGACACTACAAGGATGTTCAAGTGATGGAAATCATCGACTCGGATTCGGATTCTGAGCAGAAGGTCAACAAGGATCCAAAAAGGGATGTCAACCACTTTTTTGAGGCCCCAACAGTGCCGAATAATGGCGACAGAAACTGGCAACACATCTGGAGGGTCTGCAAGGAGTTGCTATTCTCGTGTTCTTCAATTTCGTCTCTGAGACCATGATTTCAGAGCAGGAAAGGGATGCCCAGTGCAGGCCAATGCAATCGTCAATCAACACACCACACTTCGTCGACACCTTGCTTCAAAGCATAAGGTGAGCACCACAGCTCCCTTGATACAATGTTATTGAAATTTTGCCTCAGGGCATCTACAGGAGGTGGTGCAAAACTGTGGGCTTTCTATCGATGCTTCCTGAGCATACAAAGGAGCGCAGGGACACTGCAAGGTCTACTATGGAACAGCCTCAGATCTGCTCACATTTTCAGACACTGGACCCAAGTGAATGGAAGATCCTCTATTCTGACGAAGTGTTTAAAGATGCCGCTATTGAATGGATGACAGAAACAGATCAGGTGTGTTTTCTTGCTTTTAATTCCTGACAAAAGTTATTGAGTGCCTGTGTATACAGCCCATTCAGGCCTTTGAGCATCTATCATCATCCATCAAGATGATTGTCATAGCATCAAGAGCCACAGGTGGTGTTAAACTTCCTGACCGTAAGCAAACATGGTCATCGATCATTGCTCTCTTCAAAGAACAAATGCAAAAGCTACAAAACTGATTACAAGTATGTATAGTACCAACTTCTGTATATATACATCTAACTCATTCTTTTTAATTTAGAGCAAAGCAGTCACCGGAGAGATAAGCCTGACCTGTGATGCATGGCAGGCCTCTAATACTGACAGCTACTTTGCTGTCATGGGCCACTGGATTGAAGAACAATCCTCCAGAAAATGGACACTCGAGCACGGACTGTTAGGATTCACACATATGAACACAGCACATAATGGCAAGCATCTTGGTCAGGCCCTCTTCAAGATATGTGACCAGCTTGGCATTGCACATTGAGTATGTACTTGGGCCCCTTCATCTTCCTCTGTATGGTAATAAAACAAGGATATCAGGTGGGTCATGTCACCTGTGACAATGCCAGCAATAACAACACTATGGTATTGAGTTTGGTGACCTGTATGAGGAACATACTGGTCACCCTTTTGATGTAAAGGATTGACATATTCAGTGAGTATTTCCTCCTTGAGATAGCCTCAATCATTCAATCAATCCCTCTAGATGCCTTGCACACATCATTAACTTGGCAAATCAAGCACTGATATTGACATAGAGCAAAGCTAAATACTTCAATCCATATCAAATCAACAAACATCTTCCCAAAATGAGTATGGCCCAAGAATGCAACAAACTTGTTCATGTTTGAGCTATTGTAGTCAAGGTATCTAGTTCATTATATATTGACAAGACCACACTAATGGTAATAATATCAGGAGCATTCATTGTCTCAACATAAAGAACTCTTCAAAGAGATTCAGGTCTGGGATGCAATGAAATATAGTGCATTAGAGCAACAACAACCTGTTTAGCTTTTCCTTGATATGAAGGTATGGTGGGGCTCCATGTATGTCATACTCCATCATGCAGAGTCTCTGAGAAATGTATGTGGCCCAATATCATGTCTTTTATCTTCCAACTTTCATATCTGGATGCTCCTTGATCTACTACCACCATCTTCCCTTTTGGGGTCCTTGGTTGGTTCAGTGTTTTGAGACAGCAATCCAATCCTTTTTCCATACTTGGCAAGACCAAGCCATTATAATTAAATCTACATAACCACTTACTCCCTCCCATACTATGTCTCCCTCATCAGGCAGCATGCATATTGGGTGCTTGACAACCAATGGTGCCAATGTTCCCAACCCCCCAAATGCATTGAGACTACTGCCAACTTGGGCCAAACTGAAAGTGATACTGGCAGGTGATTCCAGACTGGTCAAATCAGCTGCAGATGCACATTGATAGCTCAAAACCAAGGGATGGATCCTGCATGGCAAACCCTACAATCATACAAAGATGGCCAGGATCCTGTTTATGGTGGTTGCAGCTAGCAAGGGTAGTTGTCTTGAATTAGACACCAAGAACACAGTCCTGAAGTGGCACACCTGATTGAAGACAATGCAATTGACCAAAACTCAGATGTGATAGTGGAAGCAGTGGCTTCCAAATTCATGGGTAAGGCCAATGATGCAATGGAAAAGCTCACATCAACAGACTTCACTGCAGCTACTTCAGCTACTCAGGCAGAAACCACACTGGCCCACAAGGAAATCTCTACCCAACTAGGGACTGTGTCCTACAGCTTAGAAGGGGTAGCTAACTGTTTAGCAGCTATTCCACAAGCAGGAAGCAATGGAAGGCAGGAAGCAATGGAGGGCCCCAATGTTCCTATGCCCAGGTGACAACAGCCTATAGTAGTTGTACAACTCAGCAAACATACAATCCCCATTTGGATGACCACCATGCAAGGCCTCAACAGTGACTAGCAAAGGACACAAGAGCAATACTCAGCTTGGTGGGTGAAGCAGCTGACATCAACCAATCCCAACAAGGTATTGCCAAACTACACCAATGACTCAACAAAATACTCAAGCAAATTGACAAGTCTATGGCAGACATGGCAACCATTGGAGATGACACACCCCAACCCATCACTACACATATCAGAGGCATCTCCACCCTAGAAAGAGGGGACTTACTGCTGGAGATAGACAAAGAGGAATCTGTGGATAGGTTCAAGAGTTATGCTAACAATCCCAAGTTTGAGATCACAAAAACTTGTATCAATGACATGGCAAGGATCATAAGTAAAACCTTTAACCTAATTATCTGCTTGGTCCCATGTGGAGGAGTATTTGACCCCACTAGCCCTGATGACATAGCTTTGGTGGAAAGTGACAACAACCTCTAACTGGGCTTGATCATAGACATGTTGTGGCTCCAGAAGATTGCTGACAGAGCCCCTTTGCAGACATTTGTAATGCTGCAAATCTGATGCAAATCCAAGGACATTGCTAACCAACTTCTCCAGCATAGGATGTTTATTGCAGGACACAGGATTTATGCTAGGAAGGACATCAGAGAACCAATCTGCTGCAATAACTGTCAAGTCTACAGCCACATACAAGCAAAGCATAAAGTTATAGCCAAGTGTGGGAGATGTGTAAGCAGCAATCATGAGGCAGATGAGTACTTGGATGAAAATCAGCCATTCTGTGTCTCATGTGGCAAAGATTCTCACCACCCTAGCTCCTCCAGATCATGCCCAACATTTGTGAAGAAATGTAATGACTTCAATGAGTGATATCTGGAGAACTCAATGCCATACTTCCTAACCAACAATCCAGCAATGTGGGTCCTCAACTCAAAGAAGCTATCCTGAGCCCCCTGGTCCCTAAACCCTGGCTGGGTAATGGAGAGGTGCAACCAACTCCACTAGGCACCCAGCAACAAGCTGACCTTAGGGACTTTATCTGACTTAGCCAGCATCAGCAAGCAGCACCCCCAAGCCAGAGCAACAACTCCCAACTCATGGCCTCTAAATGAGTAAGATATGTGACACCAAGTTCCAGCACCCTTATGTAATCTGATTACTAAGTGCCAAGCCTAGCCAAATGTTCAGTTTTTATATAAACATGTATTCTACTCAATTGGTGCCCCTATAGATATTTGAGCTTTGCACACCTCTGCCATCATTGTAGGTGGCAGGGTACAATGACCATGATATCTTTTGTTAGCCCATGCCACCTCCCTCCCACTGAGCCCCATCTGATATAATCAAGAACTCACCACCAAATCTGGTCAATGGGAATGTTGTTAAGAGCAGCTAACATGTTCTTCTCCATTTTGTCCACATTCTTTGTTTGAGGTGAGTTTCTATATCAGTATTTGGCAACTCCCCAATACTGCTCAATAAAGTTGAGTTCACAGTGGTATTTGAGATAGAAATCACAGATATGGCCCCACAACATAACAAACTCCTTGAGACAGAACTTCTGGGCAACAACATTAGGCTGTGTGAAGAGTAATTGGTGGCAACAGTAATCAGTCTTTCCAGGTTCACATTTGAACCCTGTACAGTGTGCTAACAACCTGTTTTCTGGCCACTGATTACATTTCCAGATGATTTGGTCTATGCCTTTGAACACTCCAGGCATTTCAGGATGGTCATTGGGATAGTAAAAGGATTGGGTCTTGCCATTGTGCAGGTGAGTACTATGCATCTGTGCACCACCCTTGTAATGTGTCCAACCCTCCTTTGGGTTCCTAGGCATCTTTCAAGCAGATAGTGCATTGTCTGCATGTATTTGGTGGCTGAGTACATTGTTGAAGAGGAACAGCCCAGTCACAAACCCTGGCATCTTCTCCTCAAAGATGTTGATTGCTTTGTCAACCTGTTCAATCCAGTTGTTCACTGTAAAGTAACCATCCCAATTTATCCCTGCCTTGAAGATTGTTACAATCTGCAGGAGCGAGCACTGAGAGCGCTTGGACCGGATGAAAGGACGGACAAAGGGGTCTTTGGCCTGGGGCCAAAGAGCAGAGAACAAAGAGCGCAGATACTATATAACATGGACTCGTACCCTACCACCCTCAGTCGATTATACACAGGACTGAGGGTGAGTACGCTTTATTATATCAGATCTGACCAATTTACTTACAATAGACTAGATTGTCTGTATACTTATAGGTACGGACAACAAATATAGAGTTGATTATACACAGGACTGAGGATTGTCTGTATACTTATAGGATATAACTTCTAACAGGTTATGGGCTGTTGCTGCGCTGCTCATTAGAAGTATATCAATACCTGCGAGCTCTCTGCGGCGCTCACCTCATTGCTTATCTGCCGGGCCGATAACCCAAATCTTGATCTTATCTACGTGATCTAGTCTCCCTTGTTCTTTTTGTCCTTGCAATACCACAAGGAAAAATGTCCCCGACCGTCAAAGAAACACCTCCTGACGAGCCCCCTCCCCCCAGTGCCACTATGATCGCTGAGATGAGGTTAGTCGACAACTCGAGTAACCCCACAGTCCTACCCGTAGGAAAAATTACATCCTCTTGGACTGGACACATCTTAGATAAGGACGATGGGAAATATACGGAGTGGGCGTACACAATGAAACTGGAACTGCCAATGGTCCAACTCTGGGACTATGTGTTCGACCCTCCCACCTCTCCTCATCCGACGTATGAACCACGGGCATACCGAGCCTGGACCTCCAACAAATGCCTTACCTGCTTGTTCATCAAACGGGCAATATCTCTGTCAGAACAGAAGTTGTGTGAAGACATGGGTGACCCTGTTACTCTGTGGGCTTACTTGAAGGAGAGACATGGTGGCGCAGTCCCCGTGCGGCAGGTCCAACTTCTCCAAGAGGCACTTACTATGAAATGCTCTTTATCCGAGCCACTTACCAAGATGGTTGACTCAATTTTCGACAAGATAGACAGGGCATTCGAAGCCGGGAAGGTTACCAAGGAACTGTTGAAATCTATCGCTGTCCTATCATCCCTATCTGACAAATCCTTTGCTCACATCCACTCCATTATCTCTCGGGACCTGGGACAGGCAAATGACGCGAACAGATACAGCCCAGTTGAGATCAGACACTTCTTGGAAGGAGAACAGACACTCCTGGACGCGGATAAACCAAATGCCACACCCACCGACACTTTGCCCACCATACTCGTCGCAAAAACCTCGAAGGGGAGTAAGATCACCTGCTCCACCTGCAAAGCCAGGAACAGACCTACCCACATCTACACCGGTCACACTGCCCCATGGTGTATCCTGGAAGGCGGTGCTATGGAAGGAAAAACCCTGGAGGAGTCCAGGAAAGCCCGCCTGGCGTTCTACGAGAAGAAGGACAAAGACAAGAAGAAGGTATCCAAAGTGACCTTTACGCCATCTGGGGGGAACACATTCACCCTGGAAGGGGACTCGGACACAATTGCGGCGTATCTAGCTTCCCAGGCCGGGAAAACAATGGCTGGTAAACCTGAGTTTGCTGGACTAGCATCAGATAAGTTACCAGGTTCTGGACACCTGAGCGATATGGAGATGCTTGAGATTGACACGTGGATTGCGCTTGAGGAGGAGAACTTATCTGCAGACTCTCGCAATCCAGAAATCCTTTCCTGTGACGACGCACAGATGCGTCCATTCTTCCTAGACTCCAGGGCAACCATCCATATTTCACCGAATGCCTCAGACTTCACCACACTAACACACATTCATGATCGCCCCATCAAAGGCGTAGGAGGCACTACCATATTGGCAACCGGCATTGGAACTATCCATATAGATACCAACAATGGGACCCACCTTGAACTCAAGGACACATTATACGTTCCAAAGTCGACGGTCCGACTCTTGTCCATCAGTAAACTCGCTAGCCAACTCAACGTATTGACAACATTCAACAGAACAGAAGCCACTCTGATCACTCCTGACGGAAAGACTGTAGCCACAGGCACAATGATCCCAGGTCGAAACCTATATGCGCTCAACCTATCCAATAACCAGGCACTCACTGTGCATGCTCCACCTGACATATACTCCTGGCACCTCTGCCTAGGCCACGCAAACTTCCAATCCATTATAGAAATGGCTCATGCCGGCATGATCCAAGGTATGCCCTCATCCTTCCCCACGAAACCTCCAAAATGTAACCACTGTATCCTCGGCAAACAGGCCAGGACACCGGTACCAAAATTAAGGGAGGAAGGGAAAGGACACAGGGCTACCAGGAGGCTGGAAAAGATCTGGGTGGACTTGGCTGGTCAGATGGCAGTCACATCGAGGACAGGGAATAATTACGTTATGAACATTGTTGATGACTACACCAATAAACCTTGGTCCATCCCGTTGAAATCGAAAGATGATGGCTTTGATGAACTAAAGGCTTGGATACTTGCTCGCGAGAATGAGACAGGCCTGCAGCTGGTTACGCTCAGAACAGGACAAGATGGCGAGTTCAATGGGGAACACCATAAACAATGGTACAAGGAGAAAGGTATCACGCTAGAAACTGGCGCTCCATATACGTCTGCACACATGGGCAGAGTAGAACGGATGCACAGGACACTAATGGGGAAAGCACACACGATGAGACTGGCAGCGAAATGCCCACCCTTCTTGTGGGACGAGTTCTACCTGACAGCAGCACACCTCCACGGAAAGACTAAGACATCCGCAGTATGAAATATAACGCCCGACGAACTGTGGTATGGACGACGTCCAGACTACTTGTATATCAAGGAGATAGGGTGTAAGGTCTTCGTCTTAATCTTGAACAGACACAACCCGAAGATATATGAACGGTCAATCGAATGCGTGCTCATTGGATATGATCGCAATTCCAAGGCCTACAGATGCTATGATTGCGCAACATCTAAGGTCTACAGTTCTTATCACGTCCGCTTCATTGAAAGTCACCACGACGTACCTACGCAGTCCGAAATTGAACACCCAGCAGACATTATCCCAAACTCCATTAACTCCATCGCTGAACGTGCCAGGAACTCTCCAATCCCCAACAACCAGCAAGACGACAATGATACAAGTCCCGCCATACCTGGACAGCTCCCCACCAATCTGCAACCTGTCGAAATTGCCACTAAACCGCCCATCAACATACCTGAGCCAGCACCACCAACCCATCAATCCCAACGCACCACAGTTCCCACGGAAAGAGCAGACCAGGGAGATCAAAGGGAGACCCGCACTGAAAAGGCTGTCAAGGAGTCAAAGGAGGCAGCAATGCGTGTGAGAGAAGGGAAGCTTGAGCGAAAAAAGGCCATCGAAGAACTCAGGCGAGTCCAGACTGATGACATCAGAGAACCTGATCCCGATCTAGATCAAGCACTGGCAGTGCTTAACACGATTGGAGATCACCCTGAGTTTGACCTGGAAGCCGACCTTGAAACCCTGAAATCTTGGGAAGAGGCCCAAAACTCTCCGGACAGGCAGAAATGGAGGACTTCATATCAGGAGGAGATCGATTCTCTGAGAGAGATGGGGGTCTGGAAGCTCATACCAAGAGAAGACGTGCCTGAGGGACACCGCGTACTAAAAGGGAAACCCGTATTCACAATCAAGCGAGATGAGAACGGAAAGATCACACGCTTCAAAACTCGTCACGTCATTCAAGGGTTCAACCAAGTCTATGGTAGGGACTACACTAAAACTACATCTCCTACAGCACGTGCAGAATCTTGGAGAATTCTTCTCCACCTGGCAGCCACTCTCGGATGGAACGCAGTACAGGTTGACATGAAGACGGCATTCCTAAACGGAATCCTTCCGGAGGACGAAACCGTATTCATGGAACAACCGAGGGGTTTCAAAGAGACAGGTAAAGAGGGCTGGGTATGCAAGCTGGTGAAAGGCTTGTATGGAATGAAGCAAGCTGGGAGAATATGGAACAAAACGATGGATGGACACATGCAGAAATGGGGATTCACACGTCTTGAATGTGAGGCATGCGTCTATTACTGAAAGACTGACATCGGTGTTGTCATTGCGGGAGTGCACGTCGACGACTTCCTCTTGATAGCTAGCTCGGAGGCTGCAAATGATCACTTCAAGGCACAAATGGCCAGCACATGGACTATCGCCGACTTGGGTGCACCCAGACACATCCTAGGGATTGCCATAGAGTGGAACAAGGACAATCGAACAGTACACCTATCCCAAACTGTATTGATTGACTGCCTAATTCAGCTCTTCAGCCAAACCGAGGCCACACCCGTATTGACCCCAATGGAACCTGGTACCAAGCTCCGACGAGCAGACCTGTCGGCCCTCACCCAGATCGAGTGTGAAAAGATTGCCCAGATCCCATATAGAAAATTGGTAGGAGGACTACTCTGGCTAGCCATATCGACACGTCCCAATATTCAATATGCGGTCCAGCAATTATCGCAGTATCTCGACTGCTACACACAAACACACTGGCATGCAGCGATCCGCACATTACGATACCTCAAAGGCACACGGACCCTGGGTCTGGGCTTGGGGGGGAAACAACCAGTGAGACTGGTAGGATTCACCGACTCCGATTGGGCTAACTGCCTCGATACCAGGAGGAGCGTAGGAGGATACATATGGTCTCTCGGCTCAGGATCAATCTCATGGTCCACACGCAAACAGCGTACAGTCGTAGCATCATCATGCGAAGCCGAATATATGGCAGCATTTGAAGCTTCTCAAGAATGTATATGGCTGCAGGCAATCATGGCGGCGATAGGACATGCACCCGAAGGGCCGACGACCCTCTTATGTGACAATAACTCAGCTATCAACCTTTCGGAAGACCCAATGCTCCATCAAAGGGTAAAACACGTCGACATCAAATACCACTTCTTGCGAGAATGCGTGGCATCAAAAGAAATCATGATACGATACATTAACATGAAGGAAAATGTCGCCGACCTATTTACCAAAGCCCTGCCCACACTGCAATTTACAAAGCTACAAACCATCCTGGGGATCTGCCAGTCTTCCATACGAGGAGAAGGCTCTCGGTGAGGAGGAGTGTTACGATCTGCAGGAGCGAGCACTGAGAGCGCTTGGACCGGATGAAAGGACGGACAAAGGGGTCTTTGGCCTGGGGCCAAAGAGCAGAGAACAAAGAGCGCAGATACTATATAACATGGACTCGTACCCTACCACCCTCAGTCGATTATACACAGGACTGAGGGTGAGTACGCTTTATTATATCAGATCTGACCAATTTACTTACAATAGACTAGATTGTCTGTATACTTATAGGTACGGACAACAAATATAGAGTTGATTATACACAGGACTGAGGATTGTCTGTATACTTATAGGATATAACTTCTAACAAAGATGAGCCTGGCTTCCCTGTCAATGATGTGAGTAAAGTCATGGTGATCATTCATCACTCACATATTCATTTCCATACTTTAGTCTCCCCCATTCATATGTTAAGAATTTGGATACTATGAGAGGAGTCCCTTCACCTTTTCTCTGTGGTACTAGCTTATCAGATTTGTGGTGCCAACACATTTTGCAATAATTGTTCTCATAAAATGTTGATTCATCATGGGTGACAAGGATGAGCCAAAATTACTGGCCAGAAAGGACAGGGAAGGCTTGTGGCTTTAGAAGGAGGTTGCTGTCATTGTCATATGTGAACATTCTCTTCTTGTACTCCTTCCATTGCTCAATGAAGGCATCTTGGTACTCCATAACATCATAGCACTCATGGCCATCAATGTACATTCCATTCTGCCATCAACTGTATTACCAGTCCATGGTATGTAGCCACCTGTGCACCATTCTGACAGTGATCTTGGTTTGTTTAGCCCCAAATCTGAGGATTTTCTCCTGCATCTTGGTTGTCACAATGAAGTCAACAATGTCCTGGGCTTTAAACTAGCCTTCCTTTGCAATCTCATGTAGATAAAGATTGCAGACATAAAGTCCTCATCCTGAAGGATTGAGGTTTGAACTCTGCTGTAACAATGGGTTGGCAGTGCTGCATGGTGAAGGAATTGATAGATCCATGTGCATAGGTTTTGTGCATGGTTTGCATCCTTTCCATCTGACTGCAAAGCAAGCATTGATGCTTCTTGCCATAAATAGGATAGCTCCACATCAAGATAAAGGTTCAGAACCCCCACCATCCCAGTGATTTGTACACAGAAGATGACATCTAATTTTTTGTCTTTGCTTTTTATGGTGAGTGCTGTGGATGCACTGGACAGGGTTCTACCCTACCCAGGCAGTAGAAAAAGGGGTCTCTACACAGTGTACACCCCATGCAGAGATGTGGCAGTGAGCAGGAGGGGGCATGCATGCCACAGAGGCAGCAGCACTAACAAGGGATGAGTGCAGAAAGAATCAAGGCAGCTGAGCTCAAAAGGGGAAGTTGGCTTGGCTCCCAGTAATTACCAAGGCCAAAATAAGGAACCAAGGCTGCCAAGTCCAAAAGGTGAAGTTGGCTCAGTTCCCAGGTGATTAACTGAAGTGAATCAACAGTGACATCAGTCCACTGACCTGTTCTGCTCCAAGCATGTGTTGCATGTTCTGATGCATCCCAGAGCCAGGATAAGTTTGGATAAGTTTGGGAATAGGTGATAGATAAGGGGGGAAACATAGTGGTGGAGTGGTGTGGCTGGAAGAGCAGCACAAAAATAAATATTAAG
>JABCKO010008106.1:0-14017 GCA_018855915.1 Tephrocybe sp. NHM501043
AAGCTAATTTTTGTGCTGGAGCACTCCCTAATTGTCTTGGTCTCCCAAAGGCCTTCTCCTCTCTATATAACTGTCCTATTCACTCCTCACAATTCTTTAGCTCTAGGCTATAAGTATCAATGGAATTTGGGAATTCTAAGAACTGACCTCTTGGCACATCAAAATTAAAAATTATTATATCACTTACATATTTTAGAATAAAACTTGGAAAACCATCAGAAATGATGCAGATTGATCAGAGCTTTTAAGCCAACTCAAGCATTCCTCAAAATATTAAGTTTGAAAAAAAAAGTTATCCCAAATGTAAATTTTGGACCCTTAAAGTTCGCATGGACCCTGAATTTCCTTATTTGGAACAATCTAATTGTAGATAAGATGAGGATTGTGGACTTGCAACATAAGATCTATGGCCACAATCTGAGTATGTGGGCAAAGCAGCAAGAATTCTTCTATTCTTTGCTTTTTGCAGGTCATCCTATGTACAGTCAGCTATTCTGCTGGTTAAAATAATATGCTAGACTTACTGCCATGTCAGCTCCAACAGTCTGGTGAGCAAAATTCTGTTTTAGGTCCTCCTCTTCCTTTTCATCATCATCTACCTCTTCATTCCCATGAGTGTCAATGAGTATAAACATGGTGTTGAAAGAGGTTTAGTCATCAGAATCTGCCAGTTTTTCAATGGGATCATCCACATATCCAGGGAAGAATCCTGGTCCTCTGGTGACTCACTGCCTCTTGGCTTGTTGTGCACATATTTTTGGCCTTGCCATGGCTTAATTGACACTGTCTATAAGTTCAAGATTTTTTTTCAAAATGTGAATTTTGGTCATGTGATAGGGGAAAATTTGGTTTTTCATTTTTATGCTCTAACTAGCTACTTTCATGCCTAGAAAAAAATTTGAGAGCTTCTGGACCTGAATTCCACCCAGCTCTGATGTGCCACCTCTTAGTATTCTACACTGTAATACTTACTTGATTTTGATCCAGAATCATTATTAGTTTTAGTTGTATTAGAGAATTTCTGAGGGTTATGATTCAACTTTTGCTTGTCTTCCTTGTATAACTCTACTAGTTCAGCTAATTCAATAAATTCAGCTTTGTGCACTACTTTGCTTCATTTTTCTGTCTCTAGATCAATTCCTATTTTAGATAATTCTCTTTGTATTGAGGTACAGAATTCATTAAATAGCTTTACAACTTGTTCATGTTTATCCTTATATCCTATCACAGTAAATAGTTCACCTAGTTTAGCTACATAATCCTTCACAGTATGTTTTCTTTGCACAAAATGCTTCAGTTTATTTCATTGCTTATTCTGAAAATTTATTGGAAAGTATTCATTAAACAATTTTGTCAAGAATTGCTCTAGATTGTATTTTTCTGGATTTCTAGAGATCTCCCTGGAAAAAAAGTTCCACACTTTGCCAGTCAGAAATTTCAAGGCTATAATTAAGTGTCTTTCATCCTCAACATATTCATATTCAGATAGGATGTCAGATAGGTTATAAATTGGATAAATGTAGTAAGCTCTAGAGATTCATCATATTTAGTAGGTGGTGTAGGTTGAGTAAATGATTTCCTGGATTTTTCTTTTGTACTCTTCTTGTAGGATTTATGTGCTTATATTTTGGACTTTTTATGAGCTTTTTTTTTCATTTCCAAGCTGCTATTATCACTACTAGAACTGCTAGGATTATCTGAGGAACTTGGTCTAGAGGACCCCTTTGTGTGATCACTGTCACTATAGTCTGTTTCTTCAGAAGAGTCAGAAGAGTCTGAGAATTGCCTCAGGTCTTTGATTGCTTCCAAAGTCTTTCAAAGGCTTGTTTCAGGGTGCTGTCTTTTATTACTTGATTACTTGGATTAAGGGTCTGATTCTTGTAGTATACTGATCTTACTCATTCCTTGAGCTTTGTTTGGCCTACTACTTTTCCAATCATTTCTTCCATGTCTTGGGAGAGTAGTTCCAAGCTAGCTCTAACTAATTTCTCCTTGGCCTTAAATTGCCTCATTAATTTATTCAATTTATTCTGTAAATCATGGATTTCTTTTTTCTGTTGCTTTAGTTTTCTTGCCAAATTGTCTCTCTTTTCTTGGGCCAGTTCTAATTCTTTATTAATAGTAACATCTAGTTCTTTTAACTTGGTTTTACTGCTGCTAGATATTTCTTCAGGATTATCACATGATTTATTGCAGGCATCAAGGATCTGCCTTTGTACCTCAGGGTCAAGTTCATCTCCAGATAATTTGGCTGCTCCCTAATTCCTTAGGTCTATGCCCTTTAGCTTATTTTTAGAGGAGCCTGCTTGCTTCAATCCCATCATAGAAGTCATTGTATTTAATTGTACTTTTCTATTCCTAGTATCAAATAACTCCCTTTCAGCTGGGGTCATACTTTGTAAGGCTGTATTAAATACATTAGGAAAACCAACTGGGCTTCCTCTTCAGTTCCTTCCTCAATCCAAGTTTTCTTTTCTTTTTCAAACCTCCTGGGTTGTTTAGAGGTCTAAATCTTCTGATATATGCTCCCAGAGCTTAACTCAGTAAATTCAGATAAATCATCTTTATTATTGTCCATTTCAGCCTGGATGGGGCCTCTTCTACATCATCAATCATGAACAATCTCACAATGAGCTTACCAAGATGATGTGTGATGACATCTAAATAACCTCCCTAAATATCATCAAAATGTTCCCTGAGCTCAAAGGGTCCTATCATTAAAGCTTCCTGAATCTGCATGTCAGGTGAGCTTAGAGGTCAAATCTAATTGAGGTCAGGCAAACATGTTATAAGTAGCTTGTAATAAGAAGCCATATATGTCATCAGATAGTGCTTATACTGTAATTCTTATATCTAACTGGATGTTCAAATTTATTGGTGAATTATAAATTATATATTAGTTTCAAGTCATTTGAATAACATTAGAAAGTATATTAAAGTAAATAGGCATTGGACTATGTTATAATAAAAAATGCTAAGCAAGGGTGCAATTCATGTTGACTGAAGGAAAGGATTATAAATGGGTATATGTATAGGTTAAGCTTGAAGGTTAATCCTCAAGGCAATCTGGTCCTTTTGTTACCAGTGCATCTAATGAAGGATATCCATATGCACTGAGTCAGCATCTAATGTCAATGCAAATAACTTGTGAAGCTGATTGTTAGTCCATGAGCAAGCTGATTGGCAAAAAGATGGTTATCTGGAAATCCTTTCTTCAGTCTTCTTGGTCTTGCAGATTTCTTACTTTTAAGCACAACAAGGTGAAGAGTAAGTTTGGAGCAAGGAAATGACATCTGACTACTGCAACTTCAGTAGAATTCTTACTTTAGACCAATCCAGCATAGTTTGGAGACATTATCAGTGTTGAAAACTGTGGTAGGATGGACTTGAGAAACTTACCTATACCTATACTTAAGAGTATTATCTACAGCAGTGTGAAGAAAGGCTCAGAGTGCCAGGTGTTAACAATGAATGTGGGCAAAAATAAAATTGAAGGGAGCTGGAAAAACAACAAAACTCTAATTAATAAGACATATGATCATTCTCCTACACCTCTTAGGTGTTTAACAACAACATCAAAATTTCTCTTCAAGTCCTGCTCTCTATTCTCTTATTTCAGTGACTCCAGTTAGTTTCTATGTCTTCTTTAATGGTACACATATCAAGTCTTTTTTATATTTATATTCATTGCTTTATAGTATATATTATGTCAGTTATATACCAGTAATATGTTGAACCACTTTTTATAGCTTGCCCAGTATATAATCTAATTTGAGCTCACTGATGAGCTTTACTGAGATATTCTGAGGATATTGCAGAGATATCATCCAGGAAATGACTCATCAGGGATGTTTCTGAGGTCCCCTGAAGAGCTAAATTGAGCTCCTAATTTGATATCATAATAACATTAATTAATTTTGGTGGTGTATTAAACTGGTGGGTAGTCTCCCTTCTTCTGAAAGGGGTTTTCTTGCTCATTTCCAGAGCTGAGGATATTTTTTTGCTGAGCTTATCTCTGTTAGGGCTTCCTAGTCCAGTCATAGTTTCAGCAAGTGTTTCCTCTTCTTGGGAAGACATCAGAAGCTTCTTTTGGGAAGCTCCGCCTTCTTTTGATGAAAGAGGGCTCCTCAACACTGATCCTAAGGTTACTCAAATGGCAGTGGGGTACATGCAAAGCCTATATTTCAAAATATTGTTAGTAGACATGATAAAATTTAGGACTCACTTTTCAGGACAGTTTTAAGTGATTAAGCTAGAGGGTAGCCTACAGAATAAGAGTCACTGAGGTAGTTTAAAGACTTGTAGAGTTTAAAATATGTAACAGGAGGCTGCCTAAACAGGTAAATGTCACATTACATGGAGTTCAAATCTTGCAGAGGGAACTGTTGTAAGTCCTGTATTACAAAAGTCTATCTACATAGCACAAATAATTCTACCTTATATACTAGTTCAGTATATAAGTATAGTAAGATATCTTGTAGTCTCTAAGACAATACAACATGCATATAAACTAGAATGTATCAGATGATACCATGATAGGAGCATTGATGAGATCAGTACTGAGCTTCCACTACAATATGATTGCTCACAACATCTATCAATTACACTTTAGTAAACAGATGTTTACTATTTGAAGAGAGTCATAAACTAAATAGTTATAGCCTTACTTTGGCTACTCTTGTAAAGCTGCACTATGTAGGCTAATATTACTATAACTCATTGTAAAGTGTTACTTTCTTCTTTGTACCTCTTATACGATGTACTCTCAATAATCAGTTATTTCCATCTGCTGTCAAATACTCTGCTCACTTCAAGATTAAAAAAGTGCAAAGATAGAATAAATATTGTCTGACTGACCTATGTGTTTATTGTTCCTGCATTTTCATTGTATCTTTCAATCACAGTTCAATTACTGTTTTGGAGAATACTTCTGGTCATGCTAGTTGCACTGTGGGAAGTCAGTGACTTTTTCTTTAGAAATCATGGAAGAAGAAATATGTTCACATCTGATCCCAGCTGGTGTATTTCTCTTTCAATAATAGAAGAATGGTTTTCCTCAAGAAAGTCATACAAAGTAAAAGAAATGCACAAAATTCTCTTTTAAGGCATTTCTTTCATTGGCTACTGCAGTATCATGGACTGTTCCATGTGTTATAATAGTTGTAGCCTCTGTATGGACTTTGAAGTCTGACACTGCAATCAATAAATAAGATAATTAATAAAAGGCAGAATAAATGTAAGTATTACACTTACATAATTCACTCCACATTTCCTATATAACAATCCTCTAGACAGAACCTGTACTTATTCTTATTTTCTTCTATCAATAGATGTCTTGTACCTGTTCTGTCCCTCATTCTGCTTGCTTTTTTTTTTCTTATAGTGGGCACCCCCAGTAAATGCTTACACTTTGTTTAAAATGTCTGTACAACATGTTAGTTCACAATATATCTATGGCAAGAAAACCATTAATTAGAAATGTCAAATGCCTAACAACATCAAGCAAGAGAAAAATACCTAATACCAATATTATTTTGCCCAATGTCATCAACCATACTTCAAATTTGACATCAAATCTCACCCTTGTCATCAATGAAAATAACAAAAGTCAATATATGGACCACTAAATACAAAAATTGTTCATTGTAAAAGTGGGTTCTAAGGATAAGGAACCTTTTCAGAGGCCCTGCTCTCTCAACATTCCCAGTGTTGGTCTTTGTTGCTGCCCTGGCATTTATAGTGCCATCTTCATGGCAGACTTTCTGCCATCTCTGAGATCAGAGTGATCCATATGCAGCATCCTAGTTTGGACCAAGGCTGTGTCACAGATTAGAAACCCTGGTCTCACACCAATTGTTGCTCTGCACTTCTCCACCCATTGGTTGCAACAAGTAGTGCTGTATCTTATTGTATTATCAATAATCCCATCTGTACACTACTCTGCCTTTTTTTCAAGCTCTCTCCATTATTACTATTTTTATATTCATTTTCATGAATTATCTTTTCCTATGCTTGCTCAGCTTTTCTTGGGTCATTTCAAGTCTAAAAGAGCTGCTACATCTTTGTCTTTGTCTTCCTCTCCTCACAAAAGGGTGATTACAATCTGTTAGAACTGGAACATGGGCTATGCTAGTTTTGAAGGCAATACATATAAGAACTATAGAAGGTACAATATTTGCAGTAAGTGCCATGGAGTATATTGAGCCAAGGATGTCACATCATGTTTTACCAGCCTCAAAAGAAAGCATGGGCAGCAGTGAGGAGCTCACAGCCATATCTCTTAAGGCAGTGAAAGTGAAGTACAAAGGACCTCACTATCTTCCAGTTTCTGATAGTCAATCGACATCATTGCTGCTGCCATTAGCATACATTTTGTCAACTCTCTTTACTAGGACAACAATCAGGCCAATCTTGTTATGTGGACTGATGCTAGCAGAAAGCTTGGCCTCTCATACATTTATGGACACAAAGGCTTTATGTACACTCTTAATCCTACTCAAAATGCACTAACCATCAATATTTTCTTCCTCAAGTTAGTAGCCATTATATCTGCTATTCACTACATTGCTGAGTTGTTCTCCTGGCCTCCTAAATGTGTCCTCATATGGTCTGATAGCCTGGACTCTGTTTCAGTATTCAACACCTTCTGAGCTTCAACATCCATGCACAATTGCACCCTTATGGGTGTTGCCAGTATCATCCTCAAAATAGGCATTGAAATTTTGTGTTTGTTACATCCCCAGTGAGGAAAACATTTGAGCAGGCATGTTATCACAACTTCTCTTTGATAAGTACTATAGGAAATTTCCACAAGACTGTGTCTGCCTCTTCTCTTCCCCTTGAGAGCTTTTGCCAATACAATAGAGGGAGTGCTTTTGAGCATGCTCAGTAAGGCCTCTCCCAGAATGCCTCATTGAGCACTAAAGCTCAAGGACTCTTTCTCTCCAAACTCATACAATAAAAAAGATAACCTGATCATGCTATGCTATGGGTGCTTGCAACTATATCACCTTTTGTAAGATACACCACCTCCCCCTTGATCCCACTCTATTGACTCTAGCTTGGTATATTAGAGGCTTTAAAAATGTTTTGTGCTGACTCTGTCAGATGCAGGGAACCTCTCCAGATTTGCCACTTCCTTGCCTTCTAATGTCATGCCAAAAAATCCAACACTTACAATGATCTCCTATTTGCTACTCTTATGTCCTATAATGTTTTATGCATGTCACTAGTTGAGTGAACTTGTCCTCAAAACAAAGAACTTGCTAGATTGGCAAAAGATCATCAAGAGAATATCCTATCATGACATTAACAGTTATGCAGATTACCATTTCCCATACCATAAAAGTGATCCTTTTTATTGTGGTACTGACATCTTGTTGACTTCCCAGAAGGATGCCAATCCCATGGCCCTCCTTGCCATTTATGTCCAATGTTGAGACACCTTGCATGGTGCCTGTCACGCTCTCTTCATCTGCAAAGACAAGTCACTCCCCACCAGAGCATAGTTCAATTCCATGCTGTTCTCCTTCATTAGTCATTCATTTGGAGACCACTCCTCTCAGACTAGAGGGGCAATGTTCTATGCAAGTTTGGGCATCAGCAAAGATATTATCATGGCTCTGGACTATTGGTCCTCATTGGCATGGCACATCTATATCAGAGACAACCCTGCTATCTGTGCAGCCCTCTAACTTGCCTCTACATCCAAATGCTAAGTCTCAAATGCTCCTTGCTACATCTTCTCTCACCTCCACTATTCCCTCCCCCTCTGTTATAGCCTCTTTTTCTTATAGCCACCTTCTCATTGCTCAAATAAAATGGAGGGGGCATCTAAAAGCAGCCTCATTGTGTGCTATCTTTTGATCTGCAACCTTCACCACTTATATGAAGAGGTTATTGTAAAAAGTAGATTCTGAGGGTAGGAGGCCTCTGCTTGCTCAATGTTCCCTGTGTCAGTTTTTGTCACTGCTCTGGCATTTATAGCACCATTTCTATGGTAGATTTTCTGCTATCTCTAAGATCAGGGTGATCTATACACAGTGTCCTAGTTTGAACTGAGGCTGTGTTATGAATCAAAAACCCTGGTCTCACACCAACCATTGCTCTGCACTTCTTCACCTATTGGTCACAATAGTAAGCATCCTCTTGTACTCTCTCCTCAGCTTTGCTGATGCCATCCTTTGCAGAGTAGTGCTGTATCTTATTGTATTATCAATAATCTCATCTGTACATTACTCTGCCTGTGAGCAAAATCTCTGCTCTCTCCCCTCCATCAGTCTGTTTATCTTTCTATTCAGTTTTTTCAAGCTCTCTCCATTATTACTATTTTTATATTTATTTCAAGCTTGAAATATACTGTAAGATTTTCTTCATTACTTCTACCATATCTCAATTAATTTAGGTGTACACATACCAAGACCAATTCAATCTTTCATATACCCACCCACTTCTCCCTTATTGTACCTTATTTTGTATTTACTGTTTACATACTTTAGCCACCTTCTTGTTGCTCAAATAAAACAGAGGGCACATCTAAAGGTGGCTTTATTGCATGCTATCTTTCAATCTGTGACCTTTGCTGCTTATGCAAAGAGGCACCTTTGACCCCACCTTTTGCAACCTGCCATTCTGGCTCCTACAAGATTTCAGAGTTACTCTCAGACAAATGATAGCATGCAAATCAACTTGCTCCAATCTCCCCTGACTTCTGCACTACACACACTACTAAACTAACCTTCTATACTATTCAACAGTGATGATGATATAATCACTATCTCACAAAAATGCCAATACACATATACTATGCCCCTGCTCATCAGAATGACCACTGCCACCATCACCCAACTGAATCCCTTCTATCCACCTTCCATCAGTAAAAGGAAAACTTACTGTTGCTGCCCTTTGCAAATTTAAAACATATGTCAAATGCTTTTTCCACCATAAGAAAATTGATAATAATGATAAAGTCTCTCAAATACTTTATTCTTTTGAGGACCCATCAATCTTTTTATGTATCACAGTTAATAAGGCCATCCTTGAGGCCCTCTTCTAGAAAGATTTTATAGCATGCCTTTGTACCAAATGGCTCTCAACCACCTGGTTCATCAAATATGGAAAAGTCCTTTTCATATTCCAGAACAACAGTGTCTTTATCAACTGGGTCACCATCATCCAAGATACAAATGATGTCTTTGCCTCAAAGGCCTCAATTCCCATGGACAAAAGCTGGCTCTACAGCACAATCTGAATTCTCCTAAATGATAATATGCAAGTCAAATATAGTACAACCAATGGTAATGGTGCAGGCAAATTGAATTCTATTGTGAGCCATGATAACTGGATCAGTGCCCTCCAGTACATCAATAAAGACCTCTGTACTAAGAAGGAGCATGACCAGCAAGTACTCTGCTCACACATTGCTGCTTTAAAGAAGACTGGCCCAACAAAGATGACTACAACAGAAATGACTACTGAATTTAAATGCCTTCACCACTAAGCATGAAGATTGCTGCCATTTTTCTGATGACTCCAATGATGATATTCTCTATGCTGATGAGTATGTTCTACTTAATTATTTATCCTGGAACAGCTCCATCTTCTCTCCATCCTTTGTACCACACTCAATAAACATGCTGATCAATCATAGTTCACCTATAGTAATGATTTCAAATAGTCTCGCAACATTGCTCTATCTGCCAATGCATTACCTCAAAAAAATCACTCAAAGTAGCTGGCATTATAGATGCTTCAAACAGCTCTAATTCTATTGACTTGCCTCCTCCTTCCAGCCATCACTTAATCATACACTATATTATGCCTTACTGTTTCTTCCCATTGTGCCCACTAGACCTCCAACTGCAACACTTTTATGTATTACCCCAACTTCATGTTGACATTATACTTAGACTGGACTTTTTAGCATGTAACAACATTGTTGTCAACCTATCTGCTTGTACAGCTGTAGTACAGAAATTAAATTTTGACATAGAGGCCATGGGTGGTTGTAGTAGTCACCAATGCTCTAGTTACACACAGGTGCATTTTACTGCCCCATATCTGCCAGTTCAAGCCCTGTGGGAGCCAATGCTTTAGACACTCCATCTCTTACCAGATACCTGCAACTTGCTAAGACCTTTCAATGGCATTACCTTCACTAATTCCCTTCTTTATCCAAATCTTATCCACCATCTCATCTCATTACCACTTCTGGAAATGCAGACCTTCCAGTACTTTAACATGTGATCATCTATTTCAGAGCCTGGAAACAGTGATGCAAAGGACATCACCTTCTCACAGTTTGGAGCAGCTGAAAAAAGGGCCAAGTTACCAGTATCATCAAAGTTAAATAAGTACAATGTGCTGGCCATAACACCAGTGTCAGTCAGATGGGAAGAATGGTCAGATTGGATTAGATGTAGGAATGGAATTAGCCAAGGAAATATAAAGGACTTAGCAATGTGATGGGATCTTTCAAAAACACACATAAACTGGCTTCATATCAGCACTTGGTGCTTACCACCCACCAATACCTCAAAATTTCAAAAATCTGATCTTGGTCAAGCACCTGTCACAGCTGCTTGATCACCTTTCAGGTTTGAGGACCTAGCCTTGTTGCTAACAACATGCAATACAAACCCATCTAAATAAGAAGTCAAATTACATAAACTACCATATGTTCATATGTTATAGGAGTTGTTCTCCTAGGCACAATAAATAAATGATTAAAAAAAAAAAATTTTGGCTTATTCAACTCATCTGTGAAACAAGTCTTCTATGATCTTCCAAAACTTGCCTCACCTCTCTAAAGATGCAAGTTCAAGTATGACATCCATAATGGCTGTACAACTATCATTACTAAGTTCCACACTGTTTTTGATGAAATGAAGGTCCAATTTAGACCAAATCCATGAAAATTTTGCTTCCAGAAGCATTGTTTCTCCTTTTCTCCTGAACAAATCATACAAAAAACAAAAGACTAAATTTTTTTCCTTGCTGCCATTATGTGTGATTCCAATAACATAGCCAAAAATGCTACTTGCTTCACAGACCTTGATGCACACCTGAAAAGCAAATACAATGACTGCTTCACAAATAATTTACTGCATATCTGCAGCCTCTCTGACAACATACATCACCAAATTGAGCTAGTGCCAAATGTCCACATTGCACTGTCACAGAGATACAACTGACAGAAGTACCATGAAGCCTGGAAAACCCTGATCAAAGAACACCTTACAAATGGCCATATCCAGCCTTCCTCTTCCCCATATGCATCACCTTTGTTCCTCATCCCAAAGCCTGACTCCACCACTGCCCCCTGTTGGGTGGTAGACTTTCACAAAATCAATGCAGTAACAATTACAGATACATACCCCCTTTCCAAAATTGATGACATTCTGACTGATGCCACCAAAGAAAAAATATGGGGAAAAATTTACCTAACAAATGCCTTCTTTTAAATTCAAATCTATCCAGATGATGTCAAGTTTACAGCAAACATGACACCTCATGGTCTTTATGAGTGGCCTGTCATGCCTATGGGTCTCTGTAATGCCCCTCAGACATAATAACAATAGGTCAATGCCATGCTATTCCCCCTGATTAGAAAAATCTGCTATGTATACCTTGATGACATCATCATTTGGTCCTCCAGTGAGGAGGAGCACCTTGTCAATATTCACTGCATGCTCAATGCCTATATACTGCTGAAATTTCCTACTCACTAAAGAAAAGTTTGGTGTTTGCAGCCTCTATTGATTTCTTTGGCAATAACATCTCCTCAGACAGCCTCCACCCTCTGCCCTCAAAAATTAACAAGGTCCTCAACTGGCCTACACCAACCTATGCTAAGTATGTTACCAGTTCCTTGGCCTTGTACATTACATCTCCTCTTACCTCCCTAACCTCACTAAACACACTGCAGTCCTCATGCCACTCACAATGGCTGATTGCACCAAAGAGTTCCCTATCTGGACCCCCAAATACTAAGTTGCCTTGGACAATATCAAGCTGCTTATCACTAGCTCTCAGTGCTTGATGACCATTGATTATGACAACCCTAGCACCAACAGGATCTTCCTCACATGTGATGCCAACAAAAGACAGACAGATGCAGTCTTATATTTTGGTGCCACAGGGGAATCAGCCTGCTGTCACCTTTGATTCCTGCTAATATTCTCCAGCTGAAACCTGCTATCCAACTCATGAGCAGGAACTGCTTGCCATCTTCTATGGCCTTGACAAGTAGTGGACTGACTTGTTGGGCTCACACATCAATATCTACACTAACCACAAGACTCTAAACTTTGACACACAATGTGACCTGTCCTTAATGCCAAGCATGTTGGATGGAGTATTTGTCCTAATTTGATCACACCCTCTATTACATCTGGGGAGAGGACAATATAGTGACTGATATCATGTCTTGCATTTCCATCCTATATGAAGAACCTGAAATTGCCCTTGCCCCGACTTTGGGGCACCATCTTTTCCATACATATTGCAACCATAACCCTTCTCAGGGTCATTGACATTGTGATTCATCGCCGTTGTCATTGTTGCCATTCAAGCAAGAGCTGTGTGACCATGTGACAGATCCCTGTCTTAAGCATGACCAACAAAACATCCTTTGCTGCTGATATCATCATAGGTTATGCCTCTGACAGCTTCAGCCACAACCTCCTCACTGATGGCAACAGCAACATGCCTACTCCTGGAGTCTTCATCTGCAATGGCTTGCTCTTGGTGGGTAATTGCCTTGCCATCCCTAAGCATGCTGACCTGTGCAAATACCTGTTCTATGCTGCACATGATTGCTTTGGCCATTTTGGTGGTGATAAGATGTATGCTGCTCTCCAAATCTCTTTTTACTGGCCAAGCATACAGTGTAACCTCCTGAAAGCCTATATACCATCTTGCAATGACTGTCAACACAATAAGAACAGAACTAAAACCCCCACAGGGCCCCTATATCCTCTACCAACCCCTGATGCCTATTTTGCCTCCATTGCCATTGATTTTGTTAGACTGCTGCCAACCAACCATAGTTTTGATGCACTCTGCTCCATGACCTGCCATGCTGGCACTGATGTCTGCACAGTTCCCATTACCTCTAGCATCTCTGCTGAGAGCTTTGCTGACATCTTCTTCTACCACTGGTACTGTGAGAATGGCTTACCAGATGAGATAATATCCAACCATGACTCCAAGTTCCTTTTCTGGTTCTAGAGACACTTCTGCTGCCTCTCTGGAATATACCACAAGTGCTCAACAGTGTTCCATCCTCAGACAGATAGCACCTTGGAGTGCACAAACAAGACACTCAAACAGTGCATCCACTTTTATGTCAACTGCTACTAAACTGGTTAGGTCTGTGCATGGCCATTTATTTGCTTCTCCATTGTAAATACAGTGGATGTATCCACCAGCTTTTTCCCCTTTCAACTGAAATCTGGTTTCTCTCCACACACTTTGACTAGCCTCCTTCTTTGGCCACTTGATGCAGATATCGACTACAACACAACTTGTGACCTTATCAACAACATGAAGCTTAAGTTCCTCAGGCAATGGACACCCTAACTGCCTCAAAACTCATTCAGATGCATTATGCTAACAAAATGTGCTCCCCCAAAGATATCTTTCACCCTGGGAATCTTGTCCTGCTATCCATGCTAAACTGATAATGCAACATCTAAGGCATTGAAAGTCTTGGTCATGTGGGACCCTTGTAGGCCCATTATTTGGTTGGTTCCAATAGGCTTCTGAGGGTCACTTCCAAATTGGAGCCAATGATTCAGACTGCTCTAAAAATAGACTGCCTCAGATAAGGTCTGTACTTTTCTAAAAATAAACTGCCTCTGAATTTTTGAAACTCCACACTGCTAAAACACCCTCCAAATTGGTGGTTGCAACATTGTGAGACTGTATCAGCCATTGTCTGCACTGGTGGTGGTGGAGAGGCTGGGGAAGCAGGGTGTGCATAGGCAGAGATGGTGAACACATACCATGTCAAATG
>JABCKO010008107.1:1614-13945 GCA_018855915.1 Tephrocybe sp. NHM501043
GTCTCTAGGTGTAGATCCACCACTGCCCGATTTCCACAAGGTTACAAGAGCTGAGGCAGTCGCCCAGAATCTCCAACCCCCAACTTCATTCTCCAAAGTGAGCGGTCTCAGGAATCATCACTTACATGAATACTGAACACCACAGTCAAAGGATCCAGTACAGTCCCGTGTTCACGTGCAAACGAAACCGCCCAGAACCGACGCGCATTGTAGGTATTCCCTAAACATCACGGCCATCTGTTGGAGAAGTGATATCCGTCGTAGATCATGGCAAAAGCTATCATTGTCAACGCGTCGAAAAGCACTATCGACGCCTTCATCACGACCTATCACTCCAATGGAGATGATGCCTGGTTCCCCGACCTGGGACAGAGAGTCCTGGGAAATTGTTGCCTTCAAGAAGGTTGATAACACTGGCTCGAGGGCGGCCGTTTATGTGAATTTCGATCATAACAAAATCATCGAGTTCCACTCGTTCACCGACATTCGCGTTTCCCAGGCCAAAAACTGAATGTATGTCGTCGGAGCAAGCGACACATTCAATGGCTTCGCAGTCCCGTCATATGCCCCCCTTTTGTAATACTAGCACCGATACCGACTTGAATGATTCAGTTGCACCTGGCCAGGTAGCATTTCACAGACTCGGAGACCCTTGAGTTGTAGGAGTTCGATGAGCAGTTGAATTTACATCACAAGGATTTTGACTTGTTTCCGCATCCAGTAGTTCGCAGGGGTGAGGACGTGAAAGAGCAACCCCAGACGATGAGGTGGAGGAAAGTTCAGTATCCACCGGGTAGAAGCCGACTGTGGCAGGCTTTGTCGATACTGATAGTGTTAGATGAATGCGTCATAAACTGCTGTTCTTTCCTTCCCCTCGCAAGTAACCTGTAACCAACCTGCAGGACGTATCTGGCAGTGGGACCCCTTCATACCCTTTATCAGTTGTAGATTCAGCACCCTTATCTTTGAAGAAGCAATTAAACGGGATTGATGGTCGCTGGTTCATGCCTGGCTCCCGGTTTAAGGCAGAGAGAAAAAAGGAAAGAAATGAGATTTCAAAGTTTCACGCAAGTCCAGACCGACCATCATGGCATGCCCATGGATTTTTAACAGCCTTCTTATGAAAAATAATTTAAGATATTATTCTATTTTGCACAAGTATGTCTCTACGTACCTATTGGTGTTCTGTGAACTCACGCGCACGGCCCAGACGCGTCACAGTAAAGTGCCTGTTACCCCGTCGCTTGAGGACATCAACACAAATGACAAGGGGCATCAATTCTCGAATCATGTATTCGAACAATCAGAGTGTCAACGTAAAGTCAACTGCCAGCACAGGCCTCGATAGTGTTACTGCTCTTTCATATTTTCGTTCTACATATCGTTGAAATACGTATTGTGGAGTTCGCCTGCTCAAACCGCTTGACTGGATGCAACAACTCGATCAACATCTCTCTGGATTGACTATCGATTATCGTAAAGCAAGGTTACAGAGCTAGCGTGGTTGGCATTTTAAATCCTGAATGCGGACTGTGTGCTGAAATCGTGGGTTTACGGTCGGCATGTACCTTGTATTTCGATGTCGGCCTATCTACTAATCAGATCACGGTGTGCGCATAATGATGTTTTCAAGACAAAGCCTGATGGGAAAGTCAGCATTTCCAGTTTACATTGGAGGCTGACAATTGCCTAGATCTATCTTCGACCTGGCCAGCGGCCGAGAGAATAGAGAGGTCAGCCATTTATGCCGTGCCGTGCTTTCATAGGAGCCGCTTCTTCGTCTCGCCCTTTTCTTCCCCTTCTCCCCTGTTTCTTGGGCTCGGATGGACGTCGCGACAACAAAGTCCTGGCCCTCCAACCTCATACGGTCGGACTTCTGGTTCCTCGACGGGAACATCGTCATCGTCGCTGGCCAGGCAGCGTTCAAGGTTCATCGCGGGCAATTGGAACGCCACTCCGAAGTCTTCAACAGCCTCTTTTCCCTGCCTCAACCCCAAGACACCGACCTTTTAGACGGCTGCGTATACGTCGAGCTCCACGATAGCCCTTCCGATGTTTTCTACTTCCTTAGCGCGCTCTACGATGGCTTGTGAGTACCTCCCGCCGTGAAATTTACTTGGAGGCTGACTCGCGATTGATAGATACTTCAAAGCTCCGTGCGCGAACGACTTCATGGCCATCGCCGGAGTGCTCCGTCTCTCTACCAAGTACTTCGTAGAGCACCTTCGGCAGCGATGTCTCAATCGGCTCGACCTCGACTGGCCATCTACACTCGCAGGTTGGGACCGGCGTGAACAAGCCGCCACCGATTCTCTTGGACGTTATATGCCCCGTGATTCATGCCCACATCCTGTTCTCGTCATCCAGCTCGCTTGTGACCTCGACATACCTTCAATTCTGCCCGCTGCCTTTTACGACCTTGCCCGTTATGGTCCCAGCAAGATCATGCTAGGGGCATCTGTCCCACCATCGACACTTGACGAGTACTTCATGAAGACCAACCCGCAGAATCTTCCCTCTGTCAAGACAGTCCACCTCCCTCGGGCACAGCTCCAGCGAACGTTCCGTGGGCGCGAACGCGTTCAGCGCTACATGGCCCACTTCATCGCTTCATCCCTCCAATCACGCATCCCTGCACCCGACTGTGTACACAACCGCGATCCAGATCCAAGCCGTCCCTGTCACGAGTCCTTTTACTTCATCATGCTGAACGTTTTACGCTCAGTAGGGGGAATCGCATGTGGGCGCGACGCAGATACGCTCTACACTCTCACACAGGCAATGGAGATGCTCTCACGGACGGACTTTTCTGATGGACAGAGGCAGTGCGGGCTGCGGATGTGCCAGCCCTGTAAGATGGATTTTGCAGCGTGTGCTATGAAAGCTAGAGAGGAGGTATGGGCAGCTCTGCCGAAATGGTTTGGTTTTACTGGAGACGACGATCCGAACGACGAAACTTTCCCATGATTCATCTCTCTCTCTTTCTCCTTGTTCATCTTTTGGAATTTGGGTGCGGAATAATTCGATCTAGCTGCTTTGATTCAATGTTGCTCTACCTTATCTCGATGATATAATTTATCTGTCCTCCCACAACCGTAATGAGATACCTTTTCCCAGCCTGAGCTGTCACAGCAGCGCCCCAAGTCTGCAGAATCATAAGTTTGACAGACACATATAACCCATCATTTTTATACGATATAAGGGCTTTAGAAGATGTTTCGCCATGTATAAATCTCGGCTGTCAATTCTCCCTTAACAGACATATATATACTTATTGAGGCGTGTCTTTCAATTTGCTCTTGACGATGTGAGGAACATGTGACTTCGAATGGGTCTTCGCTAATTCCTTATCTGCACAGCAGTGACTCATTTTGAGCTTGAACACGATCTCATGATACTTTCAGCCTCCATTCACAACAGTCAATCAGCAAGATCATGATGTGTGCTGTGGAGACAGGGTCTTATAGTATTATTGCTTCTAATATAAGCCACTTCTTTGACCCCTGTCATCTCAGAAGAATAGGCAACCATTACAGCCACAAGCTGTCCGCATATAAGATGTTCAAAAAGCATAGGAAATTCATCCCCAACATCTTCTAGTCAGCAACACAATGCATCGTCGATTCTCCACTCTCGTGAAGGCGTCCTCGCCTCTTGCCAACTCGTCTTCTGTCGAGTCCTTCGACAATGGGTTGGACACTGAATCAAAGGCTTCGACTGTCGTCCGTGACGAGCCTTTACCGGTCCCCTCGTTGAAGGTCAAGCGCTTGGATCACTACTACAGCCGCTGGTCCAGGAGCTGGAAGTATCGTGTACGTTGTGCTTCGTTGGGGATATGAGATTTCGACTGAGGACTTCCAAAACAGAATATGAACTCCAAAATCGCTGTTGAGACGTTGCCCATGCTTCAGAGTGGCAAAGACGACGCATGGAAAGATTGTAACTTCGTGTACGTCTTGCGTACTCTGTGTTGCACGAACCCTCTAACCCATGCAATACAGGATCATCCGTAAACTCTCTATACACGAAAATCAGGAGCCTACGATTAAAATTGTAGTCAAGAGTGAATACCTCCTCAAGGCCTGCAAAGATGTCATTCAAACATGGCCCGGCGTTTCCTGGAACTCTGACCCTCTCGAGGTGGGTCTAACATATATGACTTCTACCCCATTCTTATGAGCTGTTTCTACAGCTCGACCCAGAAATGTTCATCACATTCTTGCCGTCCTTCAAGAAATACCGTAACGATCTTGCAGCCAAGAAAGACAAAGGAGAAGCAGACACGCACGTCATCGCATCGGTCGACCTCCTTGTCGGCGCCTTACAATCTGACTGGCGCTCTACTCTTCAGAAGATCGAACGGCTGAAGTCTCACCAGGAGATGACCTACGATCTTCTTTACTCCATCCTCGTTCCACGTACGCTTTTCGTCACCAAGTGCGCCATCACTGGCCGCCCTCGTCTCTTCAAACTCATGACTTGCCAACGCACTGCATTGGAGGGTAAATCATGCTACCAGCTGACCTGCGAGAGCGTCGACTTCGTCGACAGGATCTCGGATGGTAGTGTTACGGTCGGAAAGGTCCAAACGCATATTTTGATCAAGCAATTTAAGGGCACCACGAGCATTCAGAACCTCGATGCGTACCCGCTCGAGTACCACTCTGACCCGGCCGTGTTGCGCGAAATGCTCCTGAAACGTGGTAAGAAGTGGGTCGGTTTAGTCGGCGTGCACCACAAGCAATACCGAGGGATTGCAGCCACCAAAATCGGCTCCGGAAAACTTGCGAAGCACAATGTGAGGGTGAACGTATTGGTTGAACGAAGAGCGGAATCTGATAGCCATCCTAGATCAACGGAAGAATCATGATCGACCGAGGTATTTCTTTTTCACCTTTGTTTGGTAATCATTAGTGATCATGGCCCCAAAGCTACCTACCGTAGGCTAAATCCTAATGCACAAGTACCTGTGGCAGCGCCGACTCCGACTCAAATTGAATTGGAATCGCGCGCGAGGATGGACACGATGATGTATTACAGCGATCCCCCTGCACCAGAACTGGCTGCTACCCCAGGTGCCTATGCGAATGGTCAGTTTCGTTAGCTATTTAAGCACTGCCCGCACGTTTAAACGTAACGCAGGAACCTTAGTGCTTTCCAACTCTCCCGCGGCTGAAGCGGAGAGCCTTGATTTAACAGACGAAGATCTGATCCTCACATCCTCCGTTGTATTTGGATTCAGTCTTTCTGACAAAATCTGGCGTGAGTTGAGAACTTCCTTTCGCAACGGCCGCAGCATGTTTACATCCCTTCTTAGTTGAGTTTGATGTTGAAAAGATCGAAGACGTTGCATGGAACGAAGATGCCTTCGAAAACCTTGTGCTCCTTGCAGGTCGTAAGCAACTTCTGCAGTCTCTTGTCGAATCCCACCACAAGGAAGTCGGCTTCGACGATTTCATCAAGGGCAAGGGGCACGGCCTTGTTATCAACCTATTTGGACCCCCGGGCGTCGGCAAGACCTTCTCTGCAGAGGCAACAAGCGAGCATGTCCGCCGGCCTCTGTATGTCATTGGAGGTGGCGACCTTGGAACAAATGCTGCAACGCTCGACACGGAATTGGACAAGATCTTCGACGTCGCCACCGCTTGGAAAGCCATCATTTTGATTGACGAGGTGAGATTGAACAGTTACCCCGAGTCTCGATTACCCTCAACCCACATCGATTTAGGCGGACGTGTTCCTGGAACAGCGATCCCTCCACGACCTCGAACGTAACGCGATGGTTGCTATCTTGTAAGTCTCCCGTTTTGTCAGTTGAGATCGATCCGCTAATTCAGGATACGCACAACTTTAGCCTCCGCCACGTGGAGTACTATCGGGGGATTCTCTTCCTGACGACGAACCGGGTGCAAGCCTTTGACGAGGCTTTCCTCTCGCGTATCCATGTCGCACTTCATTTCCACGAGCTCTCCCAGGAGTCGAAGGAACAGGTCTGGTCCGCCTTCATCGCGAAGCTCGGTGCGACGGATGACGTCTCGCCTGCACAAATCAAGGAACTTGCCGCTCGTGAAGTCAATGGGCGCCAGATCAAGAATGCTGCGAGGACAGCTCATTCGCTGGCATTGGGCCGCGGCGAACGCGTTGGGTTCCAGCATTTCACGGAGACCCTTGATGCGTTGGCGGAGTTCCAGAAGGAGTTTGATGAGCTCAAGAAGTGAGAAGACTTAGAAGATATTTGTATTGTAAAGAAGTGTGTGCATACTTGTCCATAAATTGATATCTCAGTACGATCATCCTTCCTGTCCTTGGATATGATTCCTCAGATCTTTTTTTTTTTTGCGAAACTCCATTATTTCGAATAACGGCTTCTTTGACATTGTCTATTCACTGGCTGAAGCCTCTTTAACATCACATGATCAAGGATTGCGGTCGCCATCTGTGTCACATTATTTAAGAAAGGAATTGATGCCTCGATGTAAGAGACGGAGAGAGTCAATGAGTAGAATGATTATCTAAAATTTTAGATTGTGAATACATTGAATGCAACAAGATCACAGATATGAGCATCTCACTATTATATTGGTATATATTGGTATAAACCTTCATTACATACGAATGTAGACTTATAACAAGGCAGATTTATGTGTGCTGCCCTGTGGCGTAGGAACGACAAACAATTATAAAATGAACTGAGGACTATTGAGATAGCAGTTGGTAATGCACATTCGTTTGTTCAGATCTACGATTAAATATCTATTACTGGTAGGACCTTACGACAGACCGTTGAGGCTTTAAGAAACGGTTAAAGCAAGGCTTGGCGATTATTAGTGACACGCGTGACAATGCGAGTCAGAAATAGTCTTGATGTCGACGGAGAAAATTGTTCCTTCCAAGATCTCTTCTCAATGACCACCACCTCCATAACTACAGATACAGCCCTACTCGTGATAGACGTTCAACAAGGTGCGTGACCTCCTCCCGTTAATCCAATTCAACCAACGAATCGTATTTTGAAAAACAGCGTTTAATTCACCTCAATATCGAGAGCCGAACGGCGACCCTAGTACGCCGGACGTCTTTACAAACGTTGCTCAGGTGTTATCAGCCTTCCGTTCGGTCTCTCTGCCAGTGATCCACGTCCACCATCATGACAACTCCCCAAATTCGCCATTTAGCCCCATTAACTCCCCACATGGTGTTAAGCCCGTGCCTGAAGCAGTCAACATCCCAGGGGAGGCTGTATTCATCAAGAACGGCAGCTCGGGGTTCATCGGGACGGGGCTGGAGGCGCACTTGAAAGAGACAAATATCAAGAAGCTCGTCGTGGTGGGCCTGACCGCTATCCATTGCGTCAGCTCGACGGTGAGGATGGCGGCAAACTTGGGGTGGGAGGTATATGTGTCGAGGGACGCAACTGCGACATTTGGGAGAGATGCAGCGCCTGGTGGGCTTTTACAAAGGTTTGATGCGAAGACGATGCACGAGGTTGCGCTCTCGGAGCTACATAACGAGTTTGCGACGATCGTGACTACCGCCGAAATTGTGCGAGCTGTAGAGGGTTTCAGAGGATGAATATAATGGAAAGGTGGAAGTACAAACCTTTTTAAAATACAGGACCTGGATAGGAAAGTGGAAATCATGCCTACGTTGGCGCTATGGGTGTGCCCCAATCAGTGTGATCCCACAAAACAAAAGCAAGAAGAGTTCATACTGGGCATTTCTCGCCTGAAGAATCTCTCGTCTGAGCTCGCCACCAGCCCGTCAGCCCCTAGGTGCATGGCATGATATTGAAGGTGGTAAGTGATCTACAGGCGTCGTGGTAGATGACAAAATCACAGGCAAGCTGGGAATTCCTCTATTGTTATGCTTCTATAATTCATATCGCGTGAGTCGAGTTAAAGCTAATATTGCTACAGTTCAACCGATTGCTTGCGAGTCAAAGACCAGTGTCCGTATATCTTGTTCAATTGACTCCTCATAGATAAAGTTCCTGAGTCTACTAGTTGGGAACGGAAGGTTACGGTCCCACTGCCAGATACGTCCTGCGGGTCAGTTACTGGTTGATTGCGAGGGGAAGGAAGAACAGTAGTTCGTTCGTGATGCATTGATTCAATATTGGACTCCGATCTTCTGGAACCAAGCCTGCCATCTCTTCCCAGCGGATACTTGAACTCTTTTACACCCACATAATCTGGGGTTGCTCTCTCACATCCTCACCCCTGAGAACTACTGGATGCCGGCACCAAGTCAAACAGCCTTGTTCACTGCAGTGTTTCGTCTCGAACTCCTTACAATAATTCTAATTTCCGAGGGAGATGACTCCTCAGGCCTCAACACAGGGACTTTCAATAACTGGTACAGCGGATTTTAGGAACTTGCTGTCTTTCAAAATTCTGCCGATACCACGAGAGCGGCATTTATTTGAAAATCAAAGACCTTCGGTTATTGGGGGACCAGGAATCATCTCCACTGGAATTGCTGTGGTTCGAGATGAAGCAGTGAACAACGCTGTATGACTTGTTGAGAATTTTCCATGACAATTGACCATGGTACAACTCGAGTATACAGCCTCCCAGCAGATCCTACTAGAGCCCGCGCTTGGCGGCTTTTTCAAGGCTTGGACAAAAGAGCCAAGCCGTAGGCACTCTCAAGCCTGACGCAGAGCCTGCCTTGGCCTGGCTCAACCAAGGCCTCGGCTCAGCGGCTCAGCACTCGAATGCTTGACCTTGTAAATACACTACATAATAGCAACTTCGTTATCCATAAAGGGCTCTAGGTGTAGACCCGGCTGAGCCCCACAAGGTTATTAAAACTGAGGCAGTCATCCAGAATCTCCACCCCACAACTTCATTGTTGTCTGAAGTGAGTGCTGGCAGGAATCGCTACGCACATGCTTACTGAACGCCACAGTCAACGCAGGTTCCAGCACGGTCCCGTATTCACGTACAAACGAAACCGCCCACTAAAAATTCAAAAAGTCAAACAGCGTTGTCCATTGCTTCATCTCGAACTACAGCAATTCCAACGGAGATGATTCCTAGTTCCCCATGACCGAAGGTCTCTTGATACCTGGAACAGTGGTTTCTGGGAACTTGTTGCCTTCAAGAAACCCGCCGACACCACGAGGGGTGGCATTTATGTGGGGGAGGTATCGACGTAGAATAGGAAAAGTATCCATGTAGACTTCAGCTCACACGGCCTCCCGTACAGGCGCAGCCAAGGCAGGAAGGCTCCTCTAGAGGGCCAAAAATAACCTAAAGCCGTCACAGCACCTACCGATCTGCCTATATAAGGAGGATATGCCTTCAATTTACGACCATGCTCACTTCAATTCTCAACCAGACACCTACATAACGCTTGTATAACTCACATATCACGCGCAGACGAATTGGATGTAAGAAAGATTTGATTCTCCTGACTGATTTCACTATTAACAACTCCTAGATGGCTTCGTATGCTATGCAGCCCGAGGAGACTCCATACGGCAACGAACTGAACGATAAGACTTGTCCGCCTCCTCTGTCTAACCCGCCCGCCTCCCACAGGCTTTTAACTTACAAATACGATCGGATGGAGGACATTTTTGACGAATTGAACACTTTTACCCAGGCGGCCGGCTTCAGAACCGCTCGTACCGGCTCATCCAACCGGACTCAAGTTAACGGCAAAGACTTCGGTCCCACGGTTATTCATCTGGCCTGCGAGTGCGGTAACGACCGGGGGCTGGTTGCGCAGTCACGTGAGAGTTCAACGACGAAGACAAACTGCCCCTGGCGTTGTCAAGTCAAAGCCCTGAAGGCTAACAACCGCAAGTGGACTTTGGAGCTTGGGAAGGACAAGCATGCTCTGCACAGCGGTCACGAGCCCAATATTTCCGGGAAATTCCGGGGATTCAGTCCTGAGATCACTGCTTTCATACATACCTTCTCGGACGCACCAAGCGTGCCAAACCGGGAGATCGAGAGGCGAATTCGAAGCCAATGGCCGGATTTCTACTTTCGGCCTAATAGGGATGTGAAGAGCCTACGCTTCCGGCAGCGGCAGGCCTCCTTAGACGGCCATACACCTTTCTAGGCCCTTCTACGCGAGCTTGACGACAAGTCGGTGAACTATACGGTCAAATGGAAGGATGGCATCGACAACGGCACGCCGGTGGGTCTATTTTGGACTACGGCTTGGTCAGAAGAAATGTGGAAGAAGTATCCCCAGGTTCAGATGTACGACAGCACGTACCAAACCAACAAGACCGGCTGGGCCTTTTTCCAAATCTGCACCAAGGTCCAGCTCGGCCTCGCTGTCAGTCTAGGCTTTGGCCTTATAGACAACGAGCGGCAGGAAGGATTCGACTGGTTGGCTACCCAAGTTTCTACCACGAGTCAGCGGTTAGGGGCCCCCCCGCCAGTGGTCACGATCACGGACTTTGACAAAGCCCTCAAAGCTGCCCTCAGAGCAGTCTTTCCGGAGGCCAAATCCCAAATCTGCATCTTCCACCTCAATCGGAATGTGGCCCTGAACCTGAAGGGCAAGTGGGACAAAAACGCAGGCCTGGAAGGCTATCAACCGCCTACGGAAGAGGAAGAGCGGGACCAGGAAGAGCAAGGTGTTGTACAGCGACTCGGCCCCGTCCCACACGAGCTGGACGACCGCCCGAGTCACGGGCGATATGACTCCCTACCTGAGGAGGTTGAGTACTCCAAGGCCGGGTGTTATAAGCTGTGGGAGCACATCATTTATGCCCCTACGGTCGACTTGTTCAACAAAGCCTGGAGTGTTATGAGGGCATTCTTCGCTCCTCAAACCTCCTTTCTGCGGTATCTAGAGGAGATTTATATGCCGATTCGGGATCAGTGGGCCACGTGCTATACGTCCAGATATCGCAACTACGGTCAACGTACCACGTCTCCCGTGGAAGGCATCAACCGCAACCTAAAGTCCTTTGTGGTTACCGGCAGGAGTACGGTCAAGCAAGCTGTGGACCAGTCGTTCAAGATGGTCGCCCAGATGCAACGCAACTTCGAAGTCGAGGCGAAGAAGCAAAAGGAGCGGCAGCAAGGGCGGTATTTACAGTACGCCTGGCTCGGAAATGCTCGTACAACTGTTTGCTGGAAGGCTCAGGACCTTCTTGTGAAGCAGTACCGACATATGCTGCACTTCCTACCCAATTCCCGGAATCGAGGCCAGCCAATCCCTCATTTTGAACCTTCCGACGGCCGGTTTACCGCACAACAAGGAATTATCGACTATGAGGTTCTTTACCACCGGTATAAGGCAGGCACCCTGACGAGTGAGGGCATTACCAAGGCCGACCTTGATCCCTACTGGTGGTTGGATCGACGTTTGGATGAAGAGAATCCCTACCTTCGCATTCGGGAGCCGGAGAAAGTCGAAAAGTTAAAAGGTCGACCACGCGGAAGTCAGGCGTTCGTCCATGATTCAACGGCGCCAACGCTGCGAGTACATGATTGGATCCGCCGGCACCGGTCTGAGTGGGAGGCAGAGGAAGAGGTAGAGGAGAATGAGAACCAGGGGACGACGACTCCTGTATTTTTGCGGGAGCCGTCCAGGCCTTCCCTTCCGTCGAGGGCTCCGCGCACTAAGCCTGCTACCCAGTTTACAGCTCGATCACGGAAACGGCAGCGCCCTGCAGATGCCGACGAGCCAGCCACAGCGAAGGTCCGAGAAGAAGCCGCCCTCCATACTTCTCGGAGTGGCCGGCTGCTCAAGAAGTCTCGGAGGGCAGCCGAAGCTGCGGGAGAGTGAGGCGGGAGAGGGAGGCAGGCCTGCGCGAGGAATACTCAATCAGCTTTTCAAGATACCAGCATGAACGTGGGTTTCGGTAGCGAAGTGGTTAGATTTGTAATATAGGATAGTTTCATCAATCACCATGTTTTTTCTCATTTACCTTTTCCAGGCTAAGACAAAATAGGCTGGAAGTATGGAGCGCGAAATAGCAATAGCCAACCATGATGCCTCATGAAGCCACATTATGTGCGTGTTAGGGACTGAACAAGACAGAATTCCCCGCACCTTTCCCCTCTTTGATAGCACCCTGATTATCGACTATTCTACCGTCTCTCCACTGAGCGGATGAGCGAACCATGATTGCTTGTGGCCGAGACATTGGCTTCCAAGCAGAGAAGATTAACTGTTTCAAAAACGAGTGGAAGAAAGTCCGGAGCAGCCAACTGGGAGGTCAAGAAGTAGCTAAGCAGTTTTGAGGACGCTAGTTCCTCGGTAATCTCTCAGCTCAGGGATTGGAAATCGGTCGATAGCCGTGTTCCGTAGAGTGGGTTAATTACTAATCAGGGATCAAGCCGCAACACAGGGGAAA
>JABCKO010008108.1:0-13878 GCA_018855915.1 Tephrocybe sp. NHM501043
CAAATGTGCATGGGGAGCTTTGAATTAGATGGCTACCCCCTTGGAGCCTTTCAGGACCATTGGCCTCCCTGCAAACTTGGATGAACAACCCAACGTGCCCTCATGAGCATGCTGGGTGCTATCAGGATGACATCTGGAGGCCCCCGGACTGCCCAACCATCCACAAACTGATGCTGAGGTGATGGGAGACTTTTGAGGCAGAGGGTACACCACTCATGCAGCATCAAAGTCCCTCAGCATGAGTGTCGTGGCTGACATAGTATTTTTACCTTTTTTTTCTTTTTCTTTTTGTACTCTTTTAGCATTGAATAAATTTTTCATGTTATCTTTTATGTGTGATATTTTTTTTTTCAAATGCTATTATACATTTTATCCATAAGTTACCATGTCTGATTGGACTCCAATGTATCATTTATATTGAATCCAATCAGACTCCTAGGACTCCTAGGAGTCCGATCAGAATAGGTGGGGGACTGTAAAGTACTGCTCAATGAGGATATAAAAAGGTTGACATACACCATGTAATTGAAGATGTGACACACACATAACAAGAGTGACATATAATAGTAAGATAAGACACATGGGTAGAGTGTGACACATAAGTAGAACACAATGAAGCATGACACTTAATCAGTGCATGTATGACAAATCAATGATGGTTCAAACACATAAGATTTTCTTCCTCCTCACCTTACCTCATCTCACTAGGAAGAGGACAGAATGCCATGAGTCAAGAGTACACCTCATTGAGAGGAGCCTGATAATTGTAAGTCCTCTAAAGTCTAGAAAATTAGGCTACTGAGATATGCTGATATAAATACACCTAATGATACAAGCTTGAAAACTCTTGTTGACTATTCACCACAACCAAGTCTGCCAAGGCTCTTCAACTCATCTTTACTACCCATGGAAATAAGAGAACTGGAGGAAGTTCCTGTGGAATTCAATGAGTTGGCACAACTTAAAAATTTTGTTGAGTCATCAAGTAAGTCATTTCTGGTGGCAATGTTGCAGTTGTTAATATCTTTTTCACAGCCTCATTGGTTAACCCTTACCTTTTGTGTCAATCTGCTGTTGATAGCCCTCTTTTTGGCTCCAATCTTGATGCTAGCAGGTCTGATGATATTACAATCAGCCTTAACTTTCAAAGATTTTGATTTCTTATATTGGGACACTGTCATGTCTATACCTTAAGATCTTTTGACATCCCTTAACTATGATTGTATCCTTCTAATTTTGACTAACTCTCAGAATCAAGCTCCTTCAACCCAAATGGTAACAGCTTGAATAGTGAGGATGAGCATGATGAATATGGAAACCCCATTCTTTCTTCCACTTCCTGCACCCTCAAGTTATCCTGCACCATTATCTCTACTACCCAGCATCACACTTGTGACAGAGGAGCTTGAAGAAATGAGGAGGGCTCAAGATGAGGTTACCATCAGAGATATATTACCAATAGGCTTGAAGCGACAGAAGACCAAAAGTCTCCAGGTGTGTGAAATGGGACTTTAGTTGTTCAAGTTATTAATTATCTTAACTACACATTGGATACCATATAACGTGAACTTGTGAATCTAATTCTATGGCAAGTGTTGCATATTCAAAACCTTTAACACATTGCATACAACCTTTGACACATCATTACTTGGGACAGTGGATCATCTTGTGGCACAGAGTTGTAATCAAAAAGGAATGTGTTGAAGGAAAAATGAGTGCATTGCAAGTAAGATTAATGGTGTGTGTTGGGTGTGGTCAGTCCCAATCATCAATTGGCCTAGTTACTGGCACCTCATCCATTTCCACAATCAGTGCCGTTCTCCTTGATGCAACACATGCATTTATCCTTGGATTGGACTACACAGTGGGATATCACAAGCACATTGTCTTCAAGAAAGTTCATTATGATCTTACATTTTGCCTTAACCACACCACCAACAGCATTTCAGACCTTTACCTAGGAATATGACATTGTTGGGAGACTAAAGCTGCCTAAGGATTGCAACCATGGGAACTTCAACTTGACCTTTTGTTAGAAGCAGCTCAAAATCTTGTCCTGATTGGTGTCAAAGTACAGAAGCAGATGATGTGACAAGGAACTGGAAGGCTGAGAGCAATGCAGAGGCTGTGAACATGTTGTAACTTCCATGACAGGCAGCACTTGTCATCATTGCTGGTTCTCATACATCAATGATATATTAAACACTGAGTGCTGAGTGCTGAGCTTACAATCATGTCTATTTCCAGGATACAGTCAAATTCAAATACATAGAGGCTGAGAGCAATGCAGAGGCTGTGAACATGTTGTAACTTCCATGACAGGCAGCACTTGTTATCATTGCTGGTTCTCATACATCAATGATATATTAAACACTGAGCACTGAGTGCTGAGCTTACAATCATGTCTATTTCCAGGATACAGTCAAATTCAAATACATAGTTATTGGTTTGTTTGCAAAATCTGTAACTTCTGCCTGCTACACCCTGTGATCATGAACACCTTTGAAGAGTATGCAGTTCACCTTTCTACACATCTAATTGATGATCTCTGGAGCATGTTTGCTTGCACCAAGATGTTGAGCACAGCAATAGTGTCAGTTAAAAATAAAGCCACCCTGCCTCATCCTCATTCCACAGGCACTTGTTTAGATTCAGAGCTTATGTGGATCTCAAATGTCAGTTTGTTACTTGTACTTATTTCCTCTAAACACTCACAGCAAGCCATAGACAACATATACTTCCACTATCTCAGCAGTTCATACTTGTCTATCTTGTACTTTTATACCTACTTGGATAAGGAAGCACAGCTATCCCTATCAACAATGCTCATGCCTCTTTTCCAATTCATGCAGAAACCACTGTGCCTGCATGCTGTGCCCCAGATCACAGTACTTGGTCTGAGATATCATTTGGAGCTATCTTGCAACAACACTTACTTGTTCCTGGGTCACTGTTCATCCAAATATCCCTGAGCCTGACAATTGTATTTAGATTAATTTCTTTAGTGGCATAAATCTTTAAAACATCCTCTTTGTCTTTATACCAATTGCCAGTATTGAAGGGCCAGAATCATTTGTGAAGAGATCAAATAACTGAATCAACAAAAGGTTGATTGGAATGATCAACAAGGACTGCTTCAAATTGATCAATATTGAAAGGAGTTTTGACTCAAGTGTAAGGTTGCAGCTGACAAAATGTAGATTGAATGGTAGGGTCCATGAATAGATGCACTAGTGGAGATGGTAAAGGACAGGCTGATTCAGTATCAAGTACTGAAGGTGTGAGTTCTGGTGAAGAGTTATCTCTAGCATAAACAAAACTGTATTTAAATCAAGGGATTTCTGATATTTGATCATCTGCCCTTCTCTTGAGCTGACATGTTCCTATTGCCCTACCCTTATGTGCTCTGTTAGATACCACCTTTATTTGCTAAGTGTTGCTGGATTTGTTGATGTTTAAGGGCAATGAAGCAGTCAGAATTATCTTCAGCTCTGTGAGTTGCACTATATTTGCTGCAATTGTGATGCTGACCATAAAAACACAGATCTGTTTGGCATAGGCCTAAATTCCAATTCTAACAGATGATCTGGGCTCACTTTTTTGGTTGAGCATTTGTTTCCACACTCCTTTTTGTGCATGCTAAGGAGGCAAACAAGGCATTAGCAGCATTAAGGAGCTGAGGCAGCATTGCAATTGATAAAGCATTGCAATTTGTGTCAAGGATATATGGTTTCCTATCATATCCTTCATGGGATTCCCTATCATATTGAATTGCTGGAAGACATTACAACATAGCCCTGAATATGCCAACAATGATGTCTCAATAACCTGCAAGTTCATTTGACCTGTGGGGATAAAAGATGGGCACCCCAGCAGCCCAAGCATCAAAAAGATGCATCCACTCTGATTTAGTTCAACATGCTCTTTGTGGAGACACAAATTCTTTTTTGTTAATGGCAAGGTCCACATTAACATCTTTGGGCTCATCATTGAAATCATACTTCAAGTTGAGAGTGGCATATAACTTTTCAAAGTCAACATACTTGTCCAGTATAATGAGCTTCCAAATCAAGTTCAAAAGAGGCACCCATATTTGTCTAGCTCATCCTGCATCAATAAGATTGCCAAAGAATTCTGTGGCAAAGCCAAGTTTTGCTTTTCTTGTTTTACCAAGGTATAGATCATGATAAATAGACTTATCTGTTTCTTGGATGAGATTAGAAGCAACAATGAGGATATTTTTCAATAGAATAGAGAAAGGAGATCTTGTGAATCCTTGAAAAGGTTGAGCATTACATCAAAAATGGGGAAAGGATTTATAGACAAAGAAGATTGTTCATCATGAATCAAACTTGCTCTATATCTTGTCCAATCTTGATTCCTGCACTTGACTCAATAGTGGCCTCCTCTGGTTGATCAGGAAACCTTTCTCAAGAACTATTTTTGCACTGTTTTTTGTTTGCTGCCTGCCAAATGCATGCTCTTTGCTTAAACTCTTCAATGCAATCAATTGCTTCAGCTGCTGTGATACCAAGACCTTTGAGGGAGTCAGCCAAGTTAGCCAGAGATCAATTATGCTTGATTGCAACATTGATAAGTTTATTGCACTTGATGATATGAGCCTCAACAGTGGACAGTGCATGAACATCCACAGGTTCAGTCCTCTGAGATTGAGAATCAATGTCTTATCCTGGAAGCTGTTCTGTCTCAGCTATGGTTTGAGAAGATCCTGAAGTTTGTGATGATCTGGAGGGCTGTTTTAAAGGGGCTGAAGCTTGAGGAATATCAGAATTTTTAGTCCAAGGTCTCCTTTGAGCACTATGAGTTCTAGTCATGAATTGATGTTAAGATGGTGAAGAACAAGCAAAAGGTTACAAAGAAATGAATAGAAATCTTTGAAATATAAGAAAACCTAAAATATGACCAACAAATTGGCATCATACCACCAAAGATTTCAAGTCTTACAGCAATTATCAAATACACAGCAATGAAGGCTTGAATCTTGAGTATGAGATTTGTGTCAGAGTTGGATACTGATGAAAGGCCATAATTTGACACTTACAGCATGGAGGATTATACAAGAAATTCAGTGATGAGCACAAAATAGCTTGAATACTCTGCTGCTGGAATATTAGAGGATGCTTGGAGCAAGTAAGCACAAAATGCTCACCAATGTTGTGACCAAGAACAGGTGAGACATGACATTTATAGATGAGTGGTACTGTCAATCTCACCATTCTGAATGCAACCTCTATCAAAGAAATAATGGCATTGCATCAGAATAACTGATCTCCAGATGAGACAGAGTACAGCAGAGGTCTGTGAATATGTATGGCTTTGGTAGTCATAAGAATGCATATAATACACATGAGGGGGCATATTGAGAGAGCTGAGCAAGGACATGTGATTTGGACAGTGGCCTCCAAAAACACTCATTACCCTTGGAACCTGCCTTTACATCAAACCTTGTAGACTCCAGCACTAAAGGAAACAGTTCAAGAAGCAGTAGCAGTCATGAGATAAAAAATTGGATGTAAAACCAGATGGTGAATGGAATAATGATGAGATTGAGGATATCCAAAAGGTGGCATGTGAGTTTGTTGGTGGAAGATTATGAATGGTAAAACACATGGGTCTGTATTGGAAATGATGCATTAATGATGCCTTCATTGACTGGAAGCAGACAGTATTGGAACTAGAGCATGCCTCAAACAGCTAATGAATCCCTGCAGGATTGGCAAACAATGTGGATCACCACAACTTTGCCCTGCATTATCATAACAAATTCTCAGAGATGAATGTAAAGCCTGAGAAATGAGTGGAGAAGCAATCCAGACTCAGGATAGAGCTGAAAATTCCTGTCATCACCAGATGGAGACACACACACTGACAGCCACCACACAGATGGAATGGGTTAGACAGGATGGATGTCTATCAGGTATGTATACATTGTGTATATATACTGCTATATATATGCATGACCTAGGCCATGATGCACTGTTTCAATGTGCACTATCTCCCTGCATGCATATTGTTTTGACCTGACATACCTCCCAGAGATGCATTTATGGAATTACTACAGGTTCTCATACCAATTAGTCTGACAGAAGTGGCATTTACCATCAAGGGAGAAAGCAGTCAGAAGTATACAGTGTGCAGAAGGCAGTTTGTTGTCTCATATGATAGGGCTGCCCAGGAAGCTGTGGATCAGCCAGTGCTTGTATGCTCTCAACATCCTGGCATACTTTGGCATGCAAGATTCAAAACCAGTCACCACCCCTCTGGTGCCAGACAAGCCCTCTCCAGGGCCAACTGCCCCTGCTTCCCTGCTGAGCTGGAGAAAATGCACCATGTGCCCTACATTCAGGCAACAGGAACCTTGCTCTACCTGGCAATGTATATGCAGTCAGCACCCTCTGCCATTTCAACTCCAAACCTGGCCTAGCATATTGGCATACAGTGAAGCACTTCTTGTGCTATATGCATGGCATGCTGAACTACCAGATCAAGTACTCCACCAGGAGTGCTGCTACCTTCAGTGCCTTTACCAATGCAGACCATGGCAGTAACATTGACACTGGGAAGTTGACCACTGCCTCCATGCTCCTCATTGGAGGTGACACAGTCAGCTGGATGTCTAAACAGCAGTCCATTATTGCTCTTTCCTCCACCAAGGCTGAGTTTGTTGCTGCCAGTGAGACTGGCCATAAGTGTTGGCTGTGGAACTTTCTTGCTGATGTTAGTCCACCCACTTTGGTGCCCCTGGCCCTCAACATGGACAACCAGTCTACAATTTCAGTCTCCAAGCACCCAAAACACATGGGCCATTTGAAACACCTTGATTGGCACTGGTTCTGGCTGTGGCAGGCTGTTGCAGACAGTAAAATCAGGCACCCACAAATGAAATAATACATATGCATTTCAATCTGACTGGAACCTGAAAATAGACATGATCATGAGCTCAGCACTCAGAGTTGAATATAAACCAGAAATGGCAACAGTGCTGTCTGTGCTGGAAGTTACAACATATTCTTGAAAGTTCTAGCAGAGAACAGTTGATAGCTGCCCTAACCCGGGATCACTGCAAGGTGCATGGCCAATCCAGCCCTCCTATATTCTACTGAGCACTTTGTCCTACCAACTAGGCCCACACACAAAGCAGGTACATGGTATATGCTGCTCAATCTTTGGCAATGGTACACTATCCCTTGATACTGACAACATGACTCATTCACCAACATTCCAAGCACCATGAACACAATTCTCCTAACATAGCAGACTGTTTTGAAATATGGTACTAGGTGCAGATAACAGGCTTTGACCCCCCAGCATAACTTGATGCATCTACCTCTGATTGCCCAGCTAGCACATGTTACTATTCATCATGCTACTAATTTTCATTGAGGCCTCTGGACTCAGATCCTGGTGCAGTAATATTGCTCAAGTATGGGTAGCAATGGCTCATTAGGACAAGGACTGGGAATGAGTTTGATTCATTCAAAATATGTGGTGCAGATGAGCAGCAGGTTTGATTATACTCCTCATCTCCTACTATTTTCTTGCATTGTATCCCAGGTACCAACCATGACATGTACTTTAAGCAAAGGTCACCAGGCAATTATTAATCATGGCCAGTTACCTCTAGCTCCAAATACCTATGACACTCATGGCCATGTTGACCCACAGTCAGTTCTTCGAGGCTGTCCACAACTCCTATCACCAGATGTGATTGAAGACCGTGAGGAGCTGATCCTTGAGTTCCTAACCCTCTTCCTTGCTGAGATCAAAGACTGGCTGGCCCTCTTCCATGATCTTCATATCTCTACCACAGCACTTCATGACAACCTTCATGACCTTGGTTTAACTTAGAAACTTATATGGAAGGCCACTGCGGAATGTGACAACACTCTCTGTTCAAACTGGATGTATGATGCAAGCATCAATTTCACAGCAGATCAACTTGTCATTCTCAATAAGTCCAGCAAAGATGGTCAAACCCTTATATGCCACTATGGATGTGCACCAAGTGGTCATGACCCTGTTTTATGCACATCACTTGATCAGGGCATTTGATACAGCATCCTCCCAGCTCTCACCATTGATGGATACATCACTGTTCAGGTTATTGAGGAGTCTATTGATGCAGCTGACTTCTACAATTTTGTGGTAGATGACATGATATGTGGCCTTCCTTTTTATGCTGCTATATCTACTGACATCTACATGTAGCTTCCCTGTATGCCACCATTTCCAGGTCTACAAAGTGTCGACAATTGTTGGACACACAAGTGTATTGCTCTCCATCAAGGTGTTGAAGCCTCAGGTAGTTCTGAGGCAGTTCTATGATGTACATTGTTCTGATCCATTCCTACAGGCTGTATCCTTCATTTTCTACACCCCTACTCATCTGATTACAGCTCAATTGAAGAGTTTTAGTTGTTATGCATGGTTACTTCACTAAAAACTTTTTATACCAATGTGCTGACCATCTATTAGTGAAGAAACACCTGCACCATCATTATATAAAATTCCAGATGAGCTGGTTTCCAAAATGTGATCTTGTCAAAGCCTGCTTCACTGAAATCACAGCTGAGAAGGCTCAAGATTAGTTTTGGGACTGTAGGTACTTGTAGTCTATAGTTCAATGAGATATATGATCATTTAGACTCTAAAAAGAACTACATGCTGTGAGAATCCTTTGTCTATGAAGTGGCCCAAGACCTGCCCATTGCCACATGTCCATTTCTAATGTATCAAGACTCTCAGATTTATTGATAAGAAACTCTAACTTTATTAAGCCATGTAATGGCAGCCAGAAGAGATGCACCTTCAACCCGAAACAGTCCAGCTGCAGTCAATTACCGAGTTCCCACTACAAGTACATTTGGTCCGATTACAGTTTGGCCATAAACCATTTTGAGTGATGATGGAGTAACCGTTGTAATGCTGGCATAATGTCATGGCATTGTTACACAGTAGAAAGTGAGAGCTTGTGATGAAACAGGTGTAAGTTCTGTATTATTTGAAAGCTGGCTACCTATGGACAAGGTAGCCCTTTATATACATGAGAGATAATGTAATCTCTGTATAATGTAGCTAAGCGATTGGAAGATAAGATGAAGAGATATTTACGTAGTAGTGAATGACCAGTAACTCTCGTTACAACCCTTCTCTACCATCAATTTGGCACAATCTACAACCTCTTGCCTGAGGCAGCAACAAAGATGCATCTGTGCATTTTGTTCTTGTTCGACCATTGCGTTACTGCTCCTTCCACAAGAACTTTTGCTATGATCAGCCCATTCTCCATTGAGTGCCTTTTCTGGCAACTTTCATCTTCACCACATGCATCGTATATCTCTCCGCCCGGCTGTTTCCTGATTTTTTTGTCGTTAAAGAGATCACAAACATTTGCCCCCCGTCCTCTGCCTTTACCTTTACCTGAAGATGTATTATTAGATGCTGGACAGGACCATGCCTCACAATGGCAAGCGCTTGCTGGATGCACAGGAAGGGTCTCATTTTCCGCGTCTGATCTGTGTCCTTGGCAGACAATCTACTTCAGGTTCCTGCTGTGACAAATTTTCATTGGCAATTCTTGTAGAGTGCCGGCATGGCAAGAGACACAAACAGGCAGGAGTTGATGCCCTTACACATGAGGACTGCAATCGTATGTGTACTCGGCTTTCCATTCTCACCACCATAATTTGTAGGTAAATCTTTAAACCCCCAACTAGCTCCCAATGTCGGCGTCATGAGCCAGAAAGCCAGGCAAGGGATGCTCATGTTGAACACCCTAGTTGAGTCTTCTTAACCAGATCGCTGTGCTAATGTACACCCCCCTCAAGATATCTCCTGTTCCTCACAATCTACAGGAAGACAATCCTCAAATTACCCAACAGCACTGCCATGCACAAGAACAAGATAGGTATGGGTGTCAACAGATGGTTACCACAAACAAGAACAACAGGGCGCATCCTATTCTTTTGAAGGAACCTGGCCACCTGGCCAATCTCAGATATAATGTGGCTGATGAGATTCAACAAAGTTAGTCTCGCTTAAACTATGTTTACTTCAACTGATCTCCTTCAAGATAATTGACAAATCCTTGCTCAGCATCAACATTGTCAAAGAAAGTAAGAGCTGGCCATTGATTTTGCACCCTATAGGTATTGTTTTCTGCCTCCATGTTTCCTATCAAATTCTCAAAACATTCATAGGAGAATGTCAACATCCTCTGCTTGCTATCCCAAGGCATTCCTACCTTGAATTGACTGGCCATCCATGAGTGTGGTTGCATGAATGTTGTCTGCCCTTCTTCAACCTTGTGGTGCTTTACACTGGGATGATGAACAATTGACGGCATCCTCCAAACGAGATACTGCATTTGGCATGTGCTACAATAAAAGTCAAAATCCAGGTGCACCAGAAGTTGCTCCACATCATGTGGAAGTACAACCATGCTTTTTCTTTCACCTCCTTGGGTATTAAGGAATATTATTCCCTCAATTGAGGCCGTGGTGCTGCCATATTTCACATTATTGGAGCACTTTGTCACCACTCAGGCTCACTCACACCTGCTCCGGATGCAGCCCCTATGCTGAACCCTGCAGCATTCAACTCTATTGTTGTAATCGGGCACTTTGCATCATCTCTGACTTTCACCCTGCATAGTATGCCCCATTACAATATCTCCTCTCCTCTCCATGGTAAAATGGCTGGCATCAAGGCTTGACCCTTCAGCAATCTGATTGCAAGGAACATTGGTGCCTCAGTCTCTCTCACATACAGGATGCATCCATGTGGCTCACGAGTTCTCCCAGATCTGCACTCTCAGCAATTAGGCATCTGAGAGGTTGTCCAATTTCTTTGTATTGATATCAACAAACCTTTCAGTGTTTGAACCAGACTGTTGATGGTCTCCACTTTGCCTCAAATTTAATGATGGGATGCATGTTGTTGGATGTCACCACTTTGCGGGAAATGGACTCGATTGTGGGAGTAGACTTCTTTGTTGTCGATGATTCTTGGCAGGAATACACCAAGCCAGAGTATCTTAGGGACGTGCTTGTGCAAAATGCCAAAGAAACTCAAACCTACTTGCGTTCATTCTTTAAGGAGTCTACATTATCAGGTGGAAAACTCTCTGGCCTGTTCTGGGATGATAATCACATGGTGTGGTCCCTTGCTGCTCAAGTCGCACCTGTAATTCTCTGGACAAGAAGGAGTGGCAAGCCTGGGACAATATATGATTTACTTAACACGAATTGTACTGCAGCCCTGAGAAATCATCTTGCCCTTTCCACCTCCACCATTGGTACCAGCACAGCAACACCAGCCCAATTCCTAAATATGTGTGGGTACTTCAATGTCTAAGGTACAATGGTTGTACAAGGATAATCCAGCATCAAAATTCAGCACATGATTTGCGCCTCAGTTACCCAGGCCAACATAGTTTCAGCGAGTATATCCTTCTCTGCCTCTAATCAGACCTCCCATCACCTCTATAGAACACCTTCCAAGTGAACTGAACTACATCCATGCAGATTTTCCTAGTGCAGTTTACACAGATGGGAAACGTCCTTTCCTTCCATATGAACGTTACACCCTCACTCCGTCGCCCACTGGAGCAGCATCACACTTCATTCTGCAAACCATCACCATTGACAGTATGGGACTGGGCAGCGGGGCTTCCGTTATCTCTACCCTTAGCAGAATCCTTATCAATCCCTCACGCAGGCTCGGCAATCTGGTCACGGAATGGTTTGGCCAAGTTTGAGGATCTGTCACCTCTGCAAGCTTGACGTACAACGGATGGGCTGCATGTCAAATTCCACCAATGTTGGTAATGAGCTTTGGGGGACATATAGGGTCATACTATAACCCCAAATATGCTGTTGCATTCACACCCCTTGTTTGCCAGGTCCACAGCCCTATTTGTCACCTGTTCCTTCCTCCTCAAATGTCGTACTTACTGCACTCGAGCTATAAAGTCAAAGGCCCAGAAGATAAATGAGCTGAAGGTGGTGCATACACACACAGGGTGCGTTGATCTGAGGAGAGATCATGATGAGTCTCAACAATGAACAATGGAGAAGAGAAGACACCGCTTTTAAGATCAGAGGACAATTTTGTATTGGTGGTGTAAGGGCAGCACAAAACGGTCATCACCTGATTGGGACATGGAGGTCAAAGGCTGGCATAATGGAATGAATGTTTTTCAAGACAAGGGCATCCTCTGGTCGAATGATGCTGAGCAAGCAATGATGGACTCCTGATCTGCTTGACAACCTTTTCTCTAATAGCAGGCTGCTTTGAAGTGTGGTGCTAAGTTCAACCCCCGGACAGCACACTGACATCTTCGATGCACCGATCACCAAGCTAGCATGCGTAACTTCTTTACACTGCCGATTGCCATTGACATCTCTAGACTCAGATCCTGATGCGCTAATATTGCACTGGTATGAGTACCAGTGGCAGAGTGGGATGAGGAATGAGAATGAATTTGATTCAGTGAAGAAGCATGGCATGGATGACCAACAGGTTTGTTCATATCTCCCCCCTCTCTCACCACCATTTCCTTACATTAATCCTAGGTACCAACCGTGGGCAGGAGCATTGTGTTTGCAGTGCTTGGGGATGTTGTTGAATGAGTTGTGTTGTTGGTATCAAAGGGTGAGCAGTATGTACAGTGTACAGACGTTGTGTGTGAGCCTGGTGGGTGGGTGACCCATCATATTGCAATTGGAGCAGAGGGGAACATGTGAAAGGGGGGAGAAATAACTAAGTGGACTGTACAGGCCCCACAGACCATAGTGGCTTTTAGAGTAAAAAAATTAGGGAACTGTCAAAGGGATGCTGCAGCTTGTGGTGGCGTTAGAGTGAAGGATCAGTATCAAATTACACTGGCTAATTGATGATCAGGGGGTTTCTGATCATTGATTGGTGTTGAAGCTGGTAGAAAATACCACCAAACAATGCATCAACAACGTTCAATCCGGGATCCCAACACTAGCCCCACTGTCTGCACCTCCTCACCCCATCATTCTTCAGGTCAGCATCATACTTCAAGCCACCCATCATACTTAATATCCTTCTGTCCCAAATTGGTCCAGGACTGGTGCCTCTTTCATTTCCACCCTCACCGCCATCGTCTTCAATGCAGTACATGTGTTTAGCTTTGCAAGACATGTGATTTGACTACAAAAATTACTGTGTTCTGGACAGAAGCTGACCAAGGGGACTGCAACTATGGGACCTTCAACATGACCTCCTGTTCGAAGCAGATCGAACCCTTGGACCAATTGGTGTCAAAGTAGGTGTGCAAAGGCAAAGAACTGGGTGGCTGAGAGCGGTGCAGATGCAGTGAACATGTCATAACCTCCAGTGCAGGCAGCACTTGTCGTTATTTCTGGTTCTCATGTATCCATGCTATACAGATATATTCAACTCTGAGCACTGAGCTCATGATCACATCTATTTCCAGGTTCCAGTCAAATCAAAATACATATGTATTGGTTTGTTTGCAAAATCTGTGACTTATGCCTGCTGATTTCTGCGCTCTTGAATGCTTGTGAAAAGTATGCGCATCCCTCTGTGCACCTGATCATTGAACTTGGGGCATGTTTGCTTGCACTGAATGTATTGAGCATAGCAATTATTTGTGTCAAAAATAGAGACATCACGCTCTACATGCCCACATGCCCTTGTTGAGATTCAGAGCTTATATGTATCTTGAACCTTGGTTCGTTATTCGCACTTCTTCCCTGTCAATGCTCATTGCAATCCCAGGACAAAATATTTTCCCACTATCTCAGTCGTTCATGCTCATCTATATTCTGCTTGTGTACTTACTTGGATGAGGAAGCACTGCCTTCC
>JABCKO010008109.1:1932-13823 GCA_018855915.1 Tephrocybe sp. NHM501043
AGCTGGTCAAATGGTCGAGCATCCTCAATGTTGGCGAGGGTTGCCTGGAGCTCCTTAAGCTCGATGTCAATCTTCTGCTCAGTCTCCTTAGCTTTCTCGACCTATACAAAATTTAGAGGGGGCGAGGACATGAATAGACGCGACTGACAGCCTTGGCCTCGAAGGTCTCGATCGCTTTCAGGTGGGCGCTGACATCGTAGGTAACGGGCTTGAATTCTTTCAGAGTCTTCTCCGCCTCGTCAACAACAGCCTTGTTCTTGAGAACGGCACGGTAGTGGGCGAAGTCAATGGTAGTGGGTTGGTTGGCATACTGCACATTGAGACGCTGGGCCTCGCTGTTGCGTTTGCGGAAGGCCTGGAGCGCCGAAATGGTCTCTGCAGCGCGATGTCAGACTAATATTTGAAGAATTTCGAGTGCAACCCACCCTTTCCGAGGCCAAGGGAGGTGTAGATACGGGCGAAGTCCTGCAAAGAATATTTGAACGGCCCATGTCGGCTTGAGTAGAGGAAAGACTTACAACCGCCACGGAAGTTGCTGCTTTTGTGGCCATTTCCAAGCTAACAAAATATGTGAGTGAATGGCGAAGAAACGGCGCGCTCCGACTTACTCTAAAGGCGGAAGATGGTTTTGTGTGTTCGGAGGAGAGTGAGGTGGAGGACAGCCGGCAACTTCCGGATATTTTCCTGCAAGCGCCGAATGCCGACTTTAGCAAAGACTTTGCTCTGTTTGATTCGTCTTCCAGCATGATCCTCTGGCACTCGATGTGCCCTTAAGTCGTTTTCTGCGTGACTGGAGCTCGGCATTGCAGGCTTTCATATACTGTATCTTGTAATACTACATCATTGAAATATACCATTGCCGATATCGCTTTGCAGCACCTCAGGGCATCGTGATCACACGACTGAAAACTATATATGGGTATGGAAGGATCTATCTTTCCTCTTTCATGTTGGAATTCGCGTGAGCTTGTTGTCGACATAGGACATAGAGGTTCGAGCCGAATCATCTGCGTTACCAATTAAATATTTCCCAGCGAAGCTATAACATTGACAAAATCACCCAATGCCAGGAGCACATGAAGCAGTCAATCTCGCAGTACCCTCTCTTTCAGGTCGACAAAGTGTGGGTCTCGGGCTTGTGCTGATTCTAGCGGGGGTTTCGTTGCTATATCAGCGGAAGTCTTCAACGGCACCTGGACAATCTCTTACCAATTCCACTCCATTGGAGAAGCAGGTTCGAAAACATGGAGGTAAGCATCGTTCCGTGAAGTACAACCCAGTCTACTGAACACTCAGGAATAGAATGGACACCTGTTGCTTTTACCTACCCTCCAATCAACCCCTCTCAGGAGCCTGCAGAATTGAAGCCCATACCGTACCGTCCGTTCCGAACTGGAGAATATCAGTGCGTATGTATCACCATACTCATTCAGGTTCATGAACTGAATCCCGTCGATTCCAGTGTGACAATGGGTATACGGTCAATGCCTTGGGATGCCTGGATTGAGGTATGTCTCTAACACCATACATGTGCACTTGGCCCAAAGGTTCTCGCTGGTTAGTTGGACAATGAATTCGAAAAGTACTACCGGATTCGCGAGCATCGCATTCGCACTCGGGGTGAGACTGTTATAAAAGTACTCCCCGAAACGCCGGGAGTCGTAGGGTCTGGTGCAGACGCTGGTACGATTTAGATACAAGAAAAGCAAATTCAATCAGCTGCTAACCAACATATCTAGCTATCGAGACGGTCCATGAGATTGCTGAGTATCTATCACGACGTTTTCCGGCGACCTTCTCAATAGAACGTCATTCTCTCGACAAGACTGTCCTCCATCAAGGATGGGATGGCCTACCTCCAGTCAAATCGGTTAAAATAAGGCCTTTAGGAGTATCCTACGAATTACCTCTTGATGTTGACGGCGATGCAAATGCGGCAGTAAGAGCACTAGAAATCGCGTCCCTCCTGTATGTTTTCCATGCACTCCATTGTGACAGTGACTGAACTTGGTTATTAAGAGTACAGGAAGACCTAGCACTGATGATCGAAGGTTGGTACTGATTTACTAGTCGTCATAGACCGGACCCTAAATCTTGTTTAGGTGTAGATGGGAAGTACTACTTCCAGTCAGGTGCAATATGTGTCGCAGGTAATTATGTTTCGTCATCTAGGATGTGAGCAGACTTACACGCGGGCAACACGACAGGTTTTTGGCGTATTACAGATAAAATAGGCCTCCGCCTTGATGAGATTCACACCAGTGGCAATGTGCCCCGTTGTGCGTCACCATACTGCTGTTATTCCACCCGTTACTAATGTCTGAGTTTGGAACCGTCAGACAAGGAGAAGCTGCAATTGAGTATGGAGCGCTTCTTCCAGCGGCTCTCCGTCGATAAGCCCGTCTCGCGAAACAACTACTTCTTCCAGGTCGTGAAAACGCCAGCCTCCAATGGCGTAGAAGATATTGATCCCGAGGAACTCGCATGGGCAGAAAGCAGTCATGGCCCTGAAGATGACTTTCTTGGCGCTCACCCTGCCGTGCAGCCCACGCGGCCAACACCCACGCCATCGAATGTGCGTTTGAGGTCAGAGCGTCAGACGTTACGCCGCCTTCCGAGGACTGGAGCGATATTATTTGGCATCAGGACATATCTGACGCCGCTTGAACGTCTCGCAGAGGAGCCCGGGGTGGCGAGGCGGCTTGCGGGCGCACTCAGAGGGTGGGGCGATGATATCGGCGAGTATAAGGGCAAGAACGGCGGTGGGTGGTGGGATGTGGTGCTGGATTATCTTGATAAAAAGGCGGACGAAGAAAGAGAGAGCGGTGTCGACGACGATATCAAGGGGATGGACAATTACCCATACTGAAGGTGCCCACGTTATCAAAGACTAATCTACGCAATACCTGGTACTAGAAATCCAAATCAACGTACAAATACACAAACTGGTTGTCATTGGATTGATAAACAAAACATGATATTGAAAAGAAGATTAGTGAAAAATGCGACTACCTCATGTGGGCGGTTGAGGCCAGGTGGTGATTTGAGTCGATTTGCCGACGAGTTCAAACCGATGGGATAGTAGACCAGAACCCACGTCAACATTGAGCTGGTACGACCCACTGTGTATCCACATGTTCCCTGCAGTATCAGCGCGGGCTATTGACCCAAGGGTGACAGCCAGAGACCCTGACTTGGAGCCCCCTTCCGTGATCTGATGGAGACGTGTATATGATACGAGTTGTTTGTTAGGATGAGGTGCAGGACCGGCCGTTCCATTGACGAAAAGAAGCGCGACATAGTCCGACGACACTTTGCCGATATTTTTTACAGTGATATCAAAGGTGTCCAGGGAGGCGAGATCGAGGGGCCCATGGCCGTGAGCGCGGGCAATCAATGACTGAATGTTGTATTGGCTGGGAGGAGTGCGCTGCCAGTTCACGTTGAAGTCGGTGAAGTGGAGGCCGTGCCCGAACTCAAAGATTGGTGTACCTTGGTACCACTTGTATGTTCGACCAGGGTTGCTCGCGCTAGATCGGAGCTTCATGTCCGTCATCGCGACCTGATCGGTGTACGCAGAAGGGTACTGTGTGATTGAGAGGCGGCCTGCGGGAGAAACCTTCCCACTCAATACATCAAAAATCGCCGTCCCACCACTCTGTCCTGGATAACCTGCCCAAAGGATAGCGTTCACCTGGACGCCGAAAAATCAGTATCATCTCAGGTAACTCGAAGGTGTCGAAGGTGTAACCCACCGTCTGGCTCTCCTTCAGTGCTGAATCATCCACTTGACCGCCACCAAATTGTAAAACCACGATCGGTTTTCCGATAGCCTCAAGGGCATTGACCAAATCAAGCTGATTTCCTGGCCACACAATAGTGTCTCTATCGCCAGCCTCATGTTCCACTGTGTTATCGATACCACCAGCAAAAATGACGGCGTCTGCAGCTTGAGCAGCAGACACAGCAGCAGCAAACCCGCTCGTTGCTGTGTTCGAAATTCCTGTCCCTTCAACATACGTGGCTTGATAACCAGCATTAATAGCTCCTTGTAAAGGGCTAACAAGGAATGGCGCAATGCCTTGATAGTTTCCTTGCATTTGTGTGGTGGCATTTGCCCAAGGCCCGATGATAGCCAACTTTTTTATGGTGGTTTTGAAAGGCAGGACACCGTCATTTTTCAGAAGCACGAGGCTCTCAAGAGCAGACTGGTATGCGAGCTTCTGGGCATTGGGAACGTTGATATCGGACCAATCAAGCTGACGATACGGCTGGATACTGGGAGGATCGAAGTAGCCAAGTCTAGTGACAATGACATTAGAGATGTTGGTCTCTAGGGTTACAGGATTACTGACCGAACAAGAGAGGTGTATTGGCGAATAAGGGCTTTTTCAAGATCCGAACGGTCAATCAAGGACTGATTGTAAGCGTCAGGAAGATGCGAGGAGTACGCGGTACCACAATCGATATCTGTGCCCGCTTTCAGAGCGTCCGCCACGGCTTCAGCATACGTAGAAGTGAAGTGATGAGTGCTGAAGATGTTGTCCACAGCGTCACAATCGGAGGTAACCCATCGCTCATCATTGAAGCCCCAATGATCACGGAGTATCGTCTGCAAGAGGTACGAGTTGGCGCATGAAGGGACCCCATTCACCGAATTGTAGCTACACATGACCGAGGAGACTTTGGCGTCCCTGACACAGCTCTGGAAAGGAGGAAGGTAGTACTCGCTGAGGTCCTGTAGATTAACCTGTGCGTCAAAAGAGGTGCGTATATTGCCTTCCCAGTTTTCCATATCGTAAGCTGCATAGTGCTTGCAATCTGCGATGACTTTAATGTACGGCTGAGGATCGATCCCACCCTGGAGGCCGTCGATCAGGCTATACACATACTGTGAGATGTGGTATGGATCCTCGCCAGGCGTCTCCTGACCGCGGCCCCAACGTGGGTCCTTGAAGGGGTTGATGTTTGGCGTAAAGTAGTCAAGGCCTGCTCGACCAAAATTGTTGAATGCACGAGCTTCAGTGCTGATGACAGTGGCCACGTCTTTGACCAATGGGTCATCAAATGCCGATCCTAAATTGATGGGTTGAGGGAAAGATGTGGCTGAACTGAAGTTGCCAGAGCTGGCAAACTGTACACCAGGGCTCCCGGCCACTCCATGCTAAGGCGCATTGTAAGAAACCGGTCACCAAAGATGAGTCATTTGCCTTACTAAAGCTTCAGACCACCACTCGTAACTAGGAAGGCCAAGTCGAGGTACACCAGGCGAAAGGCTGTCAGTATTCGCGATGAGCTCATCAACAGTGAACTGCGCTATGACAGCCTTTGCACGTGTCGCTGCATCCTTGGTGGTGTCGCATACGGCATTGGATTTCAGGAGGCCAGTGGCACAATCAGGAAAGGAAAAGTTGGTCGGAGGAATCTGAGTAATTGCGGGCCCGCAGAAAATAGCAAGCAACAAGAGGCTGCGAAGACGAAGCATCTCGTCGAATTGAATGAGGAAATTCATGTCATTCTGTGCGCATTTATGAATGCCGAATATTGAAATTATTGGCGACGAAGGCTCCGCACGGCCCGCGCGATGATAGAAGTTCTTGAAGATGTCCGACAAACCCACGTCAAGAAGCTTTGGCGAGTCATTTTTAGAAGCATGAGGTGGAGTAATATGACCTTGTGAGGGTGCGGTATAGCATTCCGAGAATGATATATCCATAGAAACTGTGGTTTGGACAGGGGCTTCTTGTTCTCGTGAGTATCTTGATTGTCCACCGGCTCATAGAAATCATTATAGGCCCGGACCACGGACAATGATTATACGCTAGGAGACTCTTGAGAGGCGGTCAAGGCTGAGGGGCTAAGAAAAGAGCGCACTCACTTGCAAACCACAGAAGGTTAATACGCAGTGTGCTGCAATTGAGTCAAGAGAGTCGTGCAGTCAACTTTGATCGACCTTTATGCTCGGGAAATTCTGAATGCCCTTTGAAGAGGCGTCTTGAAGTCGAACGACACAGGATGAACAAACAAGAGGCCTTCACAATCACTCGGATCAGCTCTGACATCGATGCTCCGCTTGAGCACGTACGATGTCGCAGCCGTAGCGGGCCTACGGCATTGCACTTTCTCTCCACGTCAATGTCAGAAGGGAAGCATCTTGATCTTGCGGTTTGGTCATACAGACAAGAAATTGAATACATACTTCAACCGTCGTAGCTTCGGGTTTTGATTGCGAGACCTGGGACCTATTCTCGACACTCAACTTATATTCAACAGCGTAGTTGGCCAATTTATACACCTAAAATCCAGTTCAGTGCACTCCCATTTTCTTTTGGCTACCAAAATACTTACTCCCTTCTTTTTCCAGATGCAAGCCAGAGGTCTACCAACGGTGGACGTTACGTATGTTCCTGAATGTAGAACAGAGCCGTGGTGAGCCAACATCCAAACGTCAGTGAGGAGATTCTGATCGAATACTTTGTGCGGAATACGAGTGCAGATAATGAAGGCTATTGGGTTAACAAAGAGTTGAGTTTTCAGCGAATATCCTACAATATATATATTGGTATATCCTTGTGGGCCCCAAAACGCCTGACCCTCATCTCGTAGAAGTGGGATACTAATCACGCCGATGGATCCGTTGGCCAGATCGAAATCTGCACAGACTCGCCCACCAGCTCGAAACGATGCGTCAACTGAGTTGGCCCCACATCGACATTGAGCTGGTACGTTCCATTATGCACCCACAGATTCCCCTGTTCATCTGCACGCGCGATCGCTCCCAGTGTGACTGTGAGGTTCCCGGAGCTCGTCGTGCCCGGCTGGATAGCGTGCACGCGTGTGTACGAAACCAGCTGTTTGTTCGGGTACGGCGCAGGCCCTGAGGTGCTGTTGGCAAAGAGGAGGGCGACGTAGTCTGAAGCGAGGGAGCCAGTGTTGGCCACGGTGATATGGAAGGTATCAAGTGGGATGAGATCGACAGGGCTGCCTGCTAGGACCTTGGCTGGCGCAATGAGTTGGGAAAGGGAATATTTTGCGGAAGGGGGTTGCTCCCAGGAAAGGTTGAAGCTGGTGTAGTGGAGCCCGTAGCCGAACTCGTATACAGGGGTACCTTGATACCATTTGTAGGTACGTCCAGGGGACGTGGAGCTAGGCCGGAGGGTCATGTCTTGGAGTTTGATTTGGCTTGTGTACGAGGCGGGGTATTGGGTGATCGGGAGGCGCCCTGAGGGAGAAACCTTGCCGCTAATAATGTCGAAAATGGCAGTACCGCCACTTTGTCCAGGGTACCCAGCCCATAAAATAGCGTTGACCTGAATGAAAGTGAGGTTCAGCTTCTCTTGACTTTGATACCCCAAACATAAAACGAACCAAATCACTTGCTTTCAAAGCTGAGTCGTCGACTTGACCACCACCGCATTGGACGACCACAAGCGGCTTTCGGACCTCAAGCGCTGCGATGAGGTCAAGCTGGTTCCCAGGCCAGACAATAGTCGACCTGTCCCCACTCTCTTTCTCGACCGTCAAATCAATGCCACCCACAAACACCACTGCATCTGCATCTTGAGCTGACTGGATTGCCGCCGTGAAGCCGTCCGTCGTGTTTCCGAGGATATCAGTCCCTTGAACAAAAGTGACTTCGTACCCAGCGTCAATAGCGCCCTGTAGGGGACTGATGAGGAAGGGCGCAACCCCATGATAGTTCCCTTGCATGGCAATGGTTGCGTTGGCCCAGGGCCCGACGAGGGCGAGTTTTTTGATGGAGGAGGCGAAGGGGAGGACACCGGTGTTCTTGAGGAGGACGATGCCTTCGACTGCTGCACGGTGGGCGAGAGCCTGGGAGGAGGGGGTGTTGACATCGGCCCATGTGAGCTGGCGGTAAGGTTGGGAACTGGCTGGATCGAAGTAGCCAAGTCTAAATGCGAATGTCAGTACAAAAAAAAAAGACTTGCACAAAATCGTCCCCATGGAGTACCTGACGAGTGAGGTGTATTGCCGAACCAAAGCCGTTTCAAGATCGGCACGGGTGATGAGGGACTGGTTAAATGCATCCGGGAGGTATGTGGCATATGTCGAGCCACAGTCAATGTCTGTGCCAGCTTTCAAAGAAACGGCGACAGCCTCGGCGTATGTCTGCGTATAATTATGCGGGGTGTACACATTCTTGATTGCATCACAGTCCGAAGTGACCCAGCGGTCCTCCCCGAAGCCCCAATAATCTCGCAGCACCGTCTGCAGCAGGTACTTATTCGCACAGGACGGAATCCCATTGACCGAGTTATAGCTGCACATCACAGAAGCGACCTTGGCATCGCGGACACAGGACTGGAAGGGGGGGAGGTAGTACTCGCTCAGATCCTGATACGACACCTGCGCGTCGAACGACGTGCGCGAGCCCTCGATATCGTACGCGGCGAAGTGCTTACAGTCCGCCGCGACTTTCAGATGCGGCTGTGGGTCAATGCCGCCTTGCAGCCCCTCGATGAGGTTGAGCACGTATTGCGAGATGTGGTACGGGTCCTCGCCGGGGGTTTCTTGTCCTCGGCCCCAGCGTGGGTCCTTGAAGGGGTTGATGTTGGGCGTCCAAAAGTCGAGCCCTGCGCGCCCGGCGTTGTTGAAGGCGCGGGCTTCGGTGGAGATACTGGCCGCGATGGATTTAGTGAGGTCGTCGTCGAAGGCAGCGCCGATGAGGATGGGCTGGGGGAAAGAGGTAGCGGAGCTATAATTCCCGCTGGAGGTGAAGGAGACACCGTGCCCCGAGGCGATGCCGTGCTAGTACCACACGTGGGGAGGATGAGATGATGGGTTCCGTTGGGTGATTGAGCGATGGAGGGCTCACTAAAGCTTCGGACCACCACTCGTACGCCCCGATACCCAGACGTGGTACGCCTGGTGATGTGTTGACGGTGTTATTGATCAACTCTGGAACAGTGAACAGGCTGATGAGGGCTTCCGCGCGCGAACGTGGGTCTAGAGACGTGTCGCACACGCCATTGGACTTTAGTGGCCCATTTACGCAGTCGGGGAAGGTGAAGGTGGTCGCGCCGTGGGCTAGTGTGAAGAGAGAGAGGAGTATCAATGTACTGGAGCGTGCCCCCATTTTCGATGGAAGGAGCTGGGGCAGGAAAGTGGTTTCTCCGGCTGAAGAAAAGCAAGGGTGCGCATTTATTGAATTCTGAATAGCGTTGAAAGTTGCGCTTGAGCACGAAACCGCGTGCGGTCCGGTAGAGATGACAGAAGAAGGTTCGGTAGATCACCAAGTACGAGGATGAAAGTCACGACGCGTTTTAGGTGGAGCAAAAGCACCCTCTAATCTCATCTTGATATGTGTGGATGGAGATCCTAGTAGCAGCACGACCATCGTCGTATGCCATTCAACTCGCGCATAAGGTCCTTCGCGGCCCAGGTAGTTTACGGCAGCTGACAGGATGCATGTGCGCATTATGTCAAGCGACAGGAATGGTTTAAGATATCATCTTGGTTCTCGTGACCACCTCGAAGACAAGTTGCTGGTGAGCGGCCCGTCGGCATGAAAGAAGCAAACTTTGAGGGGCAGAGCTGCCTGGATTAGTCTGCAAGGGTTGTGGGATTGTATCGGAGGCGAGGAGTACAGTACGAAAGCATCGGCATGAACCGATCAACATCTGATGAATCCGTTCCAGAAACTCGGTTCATGAAACATGATGAACCTGAAGCAAGGAGGAAAAAGCCGAAACTGACATTTACATTTTCATCAGTACATGGTCCAAGGTGGCGCAGATTGAATGCTCGACTCTGAGCTCCGAGTGTGCATACGTTGTTCCTGTTCGAATGGTTGGAAGATGGGAAGTTGTGGCGCTGCAGGGCTACATATGTAATCCATCCATCATCAGATCTGTGTTCCACAGACAAGATGATGATAGGCAAAGATGTAGTGATTACGGTAATTGGTGATGTTTGGGATAGAGCCTATATAGGGGGCCAGCAATGCATATAAGGAGAGTTGGGTGCAGAACTGCTTGTTCTAGAGCCGCTAAAAGTAGCTCGTGTGATCAAAGATCAGGTTAAGTGGCCGCTGTGCTGAGGTGCCTTTAGCTTGCATGAGGGAGGTCTCCATAGGGACAGGCTAGGGAAAGAGTGTCTGTCCCGAGATTTCAAGGCCACTAGTAGCCTCTTGGAGAGTCTAGTGTGTCTATGCAACTTTTGGCGGGATCATGGGCTTTGCGGATCGCAACCCCGCAGATTGCGTGGTGAATCTGGGGGCGTGTCTGAGAGGGAGGAGTGGGTGGGGGGGCGGGAGTGATTGGTGGGAATGATGAGGCAGTGATGGGAAGAGGCAGCCTCCAAGCAAAGTAGCGGAGGAGGGTGAGACACTCGCTGGCCGAGAGCCAGGCACGACGTCATCAACAGGGACAAACAGGGGATGTATTATAACACAGCTACGTCAGCAGTCGTCATCTTTTTGACCCCCACGTCGTCATGTCCGCAAAGAGCAGATCGCCGTCTCCGCGCCCCTCCCGCCAGACGCGCAAGGACTTTGACAAGGAGCCCAATCCCTTCGAGCAGTCCTTCAGCGCAAACCCCGACGCCGACCGCCCGTCCCGCTCGCCGTCCCCCCGGCCCGTCCTCCCGCCCCTCGCCTCCATCTCGTCCCCCGCCGACCCCGCCTATGCCTGGTCCTACTCCGCCGCCTCCACCCTCCGCGCCGGCCCGCTCTCTCCCGCCATGCTTGCTGGCCCCCAGCCCACCGCTGACCAGCAGAGCTCCCATCTCCAGTTCGATCCTGCCTCCTTCCGCACCGGCCTCACCCCCAGGACCGGCCTTACCCCCCGCACCGGCCTCACCCCAGCCACCGGCCTCACCCCCCTCGTCGGCGGCCCCGCTGCTTTCCCCCCCTCCCCCAACACCGCCGCGTTCATCGCCATGATCAACAACCATCAGCCCGCCAACCCCACCATCACCCCCAACACCCTCAGCGCCATCACCGGCGCCCTCAACAACTCCACCTCTTACAACGACACCAGCAATAACAACAGCAGCAGCAACAACGTCCCTTCCTCCAGTGCCCAATCACAGCCATACATCTCTGCAACCAACGCTGCCACCACCGCCGCCAACGGCCTCTTCCTCCTCTCCCAGGCCCACCAGGAGCTCGAGAAGCGTCAGCAAGATGCCCAGCGCCAGGCTGCCGCCCCCCCACCAACCAACGGCCGCCGCGGCACCAAGCGCACCCAGGCTGAGCCTCACATCAACGGCAACGGCTCCTCAAGGGCCCCGCCGAAGCGTAGTCGCGCCAATACCCGTCGTCGCTCCGTCAGCATGGACGATGAGGGAGACGACATCGGCGATGAGGACGATGACGTAGATGACGATGACGAGAATGCGGACGGGAGGGCCAGACGCGGTTCAGCCGCCAAGAAGCCAGAGACCGAGGAGGAGAAGAGGAAGAACTTTTTGGAAAGGAATCGCCAGGGTATGCCACTCCGCAACTCGCTCCTATCGTTCTCATTTTTGCTTTTCCTGTAGCCGCTCTCAAGTGCCGCCAGCGCAAGAAAGCGTGGCTCGCACAACTCCAGGCCAAAGTCGAATACCTCTCCAACGAAAACGAACGCCTCACCTCCGCACTGGTGTCCTCGCGCGAGGAGATCTCACGCCTTTCTGCTCTCGTGGGCGGCGGCGCCATCGTCGGTGTTGGCGCGTCCGGTCCAGGCGTCGCAGGGAGCGGACCACCCGTTTCCATGAGCGTCAACCTCCAAGGGGGTGGTGGGGGCAAGCGCGGCGGATATGGGTACTAAATGCATCCACTGTCCGGCAGCGCGTGCGTTTTTTTTTCTTTTGCGGGGGAGGGGGGGGGGAGGGCGGGGGGGGGGGGGGGGGGGGGGGGGGGGGGGGGAGAGAGCCGCGGCCGGGGGGCG
>JABCKO010008111.1:0-13628 GCA_018855915.1 Tephrocybe sp. NHM501043
ACATTGATATTACTTCTGATATTGTGATGCAGGGCACCATCAATTTGATATGATGTGGCATCATGGTTCTGTTTCAGCACCTATCAGTGCCTGACATGTGCCATATGTATCCATTCCTGGTTACAGGCACTACTTGTTCCTTGTCCCATTGACAGCTCCTATCAGTTGCTATGGCTTCTATCAATTCCATTAAACACATGATTTGTGTTGTAAGCCCCTGTGTTATGTGATTCCTGGGTTCCTCCTTGAGTGAAGTCTACAGATCAATCATCCCTTGGTTTATGGCTGCATCCCAGACTGATGCTTCAAATGCAAATGTCTTATGATTTAGTAATCTATATTTGCCACCCTTGGTCAGGACATACTTAATATGCCACCTTCCATGAGTCTGGAATATGTGTGTTGTCCATGCAATCTTAGGTATGGAATTGGGCTAGGGTATTGCCCTATTCTTATGCTCTTCATCTGATACATTGCATGGCTTCTCTGAGTGAACATAGTGTATAAAATGCATAAATGCATGGTGTACTATATTCATGCATATCAACACTTGATCAAACACATCATGTGCTTTGCTGTTTTCTTTGGCATGAGTGCTGATTGTATATGTGCTGTGATTTGATAAACATACTATAGGTATTCTCAGAATTGTCTTATCTCAGTTCAGATATTTGGTAGAAATTTGTGACCAAGTTGATCATTTTCAAAGCATGTGCTACAGTCACAACCAACTTTGAATGCTCTGAGTCTTCAGCACACTTCAGTTCAGAGATCAATGATCAGGGTTGCAGGGTTGGAAGCTAGATTTGCATCCTCTAGTATAGTTCTTTTACATGATCATGCATAGATAATATTTATGGCTTTCAAGGGTAACATTTTAATGTCTACAAGCTTTGAATTCCATCCTTCCAAGGTTGGCCAACTAACACAATCCCATCTAGGGCTATTTTAGATATTATTTTTGCTGTGTAAGAAATGTGAGGTTGCTAAAGTTTTGTGCATTCAACCAGAGTTTCAGGACTCATGAGCTATGTTGGGCTGCATTGAACCAGCCAAGGTATGATGCTGTTCTCTCATCACAGATCTCAGACAGAGATATTGAGAATATCTTGATTGCAATGTGCTAGACAACAAGGTTTATGAAAATATTCAGGAAGAATTACTGGCTGAACTTACTGCTAACTGACACACATTTGAATCCCTCTCTAGTGACTACCAGTATTCAAGTGGCTTGGTGTCCATATCCCAAGGGTGGCTCCAAAACAGCTCCTGATCATAGGCCCATCAGTAAAACTGATTCACCAGCACAATTGACTCTTCCTTGCCTCCCTGTTTAGCTTGCCTCTGTTCTTCCTTTAATATTTCAAGTGCCAATTTCAAGAGTTGTTTATATAGAGCTGGATATCCTTCTTTTTGAAGATTCAAAATGTTGTTAAGTTTTGGTAAATTTAGTTGAATGCCTCCATTATGGAAAAATACTAAACATCAATCTTTCAGCACAGAAAAAAAATATTACATCTGATTAACATACATGGATGAAGCCATTATGCAAGAAGGAACACCTCAAGTAAAGATTCCAATATCATTTGGTCAAAGCAACAATTGTAGATCTCCATAATTTCAGTGCAACAATCTATTAAACCACATCTAGGATTGCCTAGAACTTTTTTGAGGTGCCATGCAATACACACCCAAGCATAAAAGATATCAGCACAATTAACTGCCTGGCCTTCAAGTACCAGAATAGCATTTGCTCCAGGAGCAAGAACCTGAATGAAAGAAGACAGTTGGCTCATGAAAGTGTAGTAAGCTGCATTGGCTAGGTCAAGGTATGGCTGAAGTTTGCAGGTCTAACAGTGACAAGTGAGATAATGAAAGATTCTGAACTTGTAGGGTCACATACTGCTTTGGTGTCAAAGCAAAGTGTCTTCTTGGTGATACAAACCTGAATTGCTAGTATGCATAACTGTATTGCCTTTACTTGAAGGTAGGATGTTGAGAACCAAGTTTCTGATATTGATTTCATCCCCTCAGAGATGCCAAGAACTGTGCACTCCATAGCAAGCTGATAAGTGCCATAATTTGACTTTCTAAAGTAGTTGGAGATACTAGAGACAGTTGACAGAAGCTGGAGGTAAATTAATACATGTTTAATGTCAATCAATATATAGAACCAATGGAGCTCACTCCTTTGAAGAGTCTTCCAATATTCTTGAGCAATAAATTGAGATTATGACATGGGTCATGCAATGGTAGACATGATGAGCCCATTTTTTGCAAGATGAACATTAGCTCCACCATTTCCTACAACAGCAATATACTTTGCATTATGGGCAACAAGAATCTGTTGCATTAGATATGGGTGACTCTCTTATCAGTGATTTATGTTGACACTTCTCACCTGATTTGACATATTGCATAGTGCTTCACCAGTGAGCAATATGCCCTTGAAAATATGTCCTTCAACAAAAAATGCATGCTGTTGTGATGTTGTACTATGGAACATGTATAATTCATTCTTTGCTCTGCTAATCCATTTATCAAGTGACAGTATATAATTCGTCTAATCCTTTAGGTGCTCAACAAGCTTTGTGGCAAACTTAGCTGCCTCCTGAGCAATGTGATGTGTAAAAAAAGCAGATCAGTCTGGAATAACATAATTTATAGCAAGCACAGAGGTCACAGAAAAAAGTGTTGTCAAGGATGGCAAATAAAATGGCATAGCAAATGAAGAACTTGAAGAGCAGGATATCTATCTAAGCCTGTTGGGCCTTGCTAACCTTTGCAATGTTAAAGTGCTCAAGCACTGTTCCTTCCTGAAACTCCATAGCTTCTGGGACTGGTTTGTAAATCTTGGGTAGGTTGTTTGTCTTGCCAGTTTTGAGACTGTGACTATTGGAGTCAGTATTCAATGCCTCTCTTGTGTGCTTATATAGTGATGGCCAATGTTCTTTTATTGGCTAGTACCCTTCAAAGCCTGTTTTATTTTTAGTGACTGCTAAAAACTCACCTCACATTTCAAGCTTGCATGATCAAGAATTTGTCATGGATCCCTTCCTGCAGTTCACCTGTTGCATTTAATACAGTTTGTAACAGTGGACTCCTTTCCTTTAGAACTCAGCTCTTTGAATTCAAGTACAAGATAGTTGACAAGATTATTGCAGCTACATCCTAGGCCTTGTTTGGCTGCAGGTTGATGAGCAGGACCCACACCATTGACAGCTTCCAAGTCTGCTCATCTCTGGTTTTGTAATGTTTCAGACAAGGCATGACCTGACAACTTGTCTGTCAGAGATGGAGCTGATAGTATGACTGCTTTTATTTCTCTGTCTGTTAAGGAAGGCTACAAGAGATGCACCAATTAAAAGATCTTATTGTGGACCCACAAGGACCAATAACAAGGCTAAATATTCTCACATACATCAGGCCACAGGATTGTCGTATCTCTCACAAAGTCAACCCATATGGACTAGCCAATCTTTTTATTCTAGACTATTGAGATTGGTGATAGTGTCCTCAACAAGCCTAAGAAGATCAATAAGCTCAGCTAAGTGTGTCTTGACACACTCAGAATAAGCAGCAAGAAGTTTCCTACTGTGTTTGATGGAGAGCATATTGATTGTGAAGCATAGCCAGACTCCAGTAATAGCAAATGCAGTGATATGGTAAATCAAATAGGTAAATATACTGACATTTTTACGTCATACAAGACAGAACCAAAGCACCAGATGTGCTGATACATTCACAAAATAAAGAGAGTACAGGGGGTAGCAAGATTAAGATGTATGGGGAAATAAATATAGAAGGGAACTACTCAGTTCAATTGGAGGGTAGCAGCAATGGCAGAAGACACATCATCATCCTTGGGGATAGCCTTGGGGGTGTCAATGTTGGAGTCATTAGCAGAAGTCTGTAAAAGTTGCTCAGTGAAGGGGGAGCAGAGAATAAAGAAAAAGGGGGATGTACCTTACTTGATTTACTGGTATTGGAGTTGACAAAGTGTAGGGCTGAGAGTTGAGTACCAGTCTGAGCAACATTGCAATCCATGAACTCGCAAAGGCATTCACAATAGACAAGGAGTGCCTGGGCTGTCTGGAAGGCAATGTCAAGGTGGAGTGTCTCTAGAAGACAGGCCTGGTCCAGAGCAGCAAAGAGTTCCTCAATATCGAGCTCCTTAAGCAGCCCCTGGCCCTCAAGGAAGTGCTTAATGTCAAGGAGGAGCTCTGGAGAGTCCTGTGAGCCTGCCAAATAAGAAGCTGTAGAATATGGTTGTGAATAGAAAGGAGAAGGGGACAAGGATAGAGGAAGGGGCAACACACCAAGGGAACTGCCAATTTTGAGCTTCTTAAGTACTGGGAGGTCACCAAGGGCTGCCTGGGGACAGGTCGTATTGTGGGCCTTGCACTTCTTAAAAAAGGGCAGGACAGAGAGCATTTCAACATTGCTGACACTGCCCTGGCTGAGGCGCTGTTGGAGGGATGGAGTTTTAACACAAGAGAGGAGGAAAATGATGTATAATGGCATACAGAGGGTTTTTCTGTAGAAGCTTGTGCAGTGCAGCACTCCAATTCTCTCTCCTTGAGCCTCTCCTTCTCCCGCTCCTTCTCCCAGGCTGCCTCCCAATCCTTGAAAATTTTAGAAATGGAGTCACCCAGGATGCACCAACCCTTAAAGGCATGGTTGGACTGGGTGAGGGAACAGTCTGCAACATCCAGAAGGCTGTCAAGGAAGCCAGCAAGAGGGGGGACATTGGCCAGATGTGTAAAGATTACATCATCAGCAATGGTCTATAGTAAATCAATAAAAAGGGAGGGAGAAAGAAACAGGGGTTGAGACATACCAGATCAATGCCTGCCATGAAGCAAGTAATAGCAGCAGGTCCTCCAGCATTAAGAGCATGTGTGGTGAAGGCACCAATAGCAGATACAAACTTGTGAGGGTGAGGAATGAGAGCAATCCTTTTGGTAGTGGCAGTCTCATAGCAGAAAGTGGCTTTGAGATCAGCATGAACATTGTGTGTGATGGTTGGAGGCTTATGCAATGGGGGAGGCATGTTGGGCAGGTGTCAGCATGATGCAGGAGCAGCCAAAGCATTTAAAAGGGAGAAATAGGGGGCCTAGGCCATGTTAGGAAAGAAAATAGGAGTGTGGGCAGAAAATTTGGGTTGACACCATTGATCACAACTGGTGGGAAGCAGGGGTGGATGGTGCAACAAAGAGGCATGATAATAATTGACAAAAGAAGTGGTGGAGATCATACAAGTTGCCCAGGACTGACTGGGGACAGTCAGATTTTTGTGGGGGGGAGATGATATCCAGGCAGTGGAAAAAGAAGTCTCTACACAGGGTACACCCCATGCAGAGATGTGGCAGTAAGCAGGAGGGGGCGTGCATGCCACAGAGGCAGCAGCGCTAACAAGGGATGAGTGGCAGAAAAAACCAAGGCAGCTGAGCCCAAAAGGGGAAGTCAGCTTGGCTCCCAGTAATTACCAAGGCTGAAAGAAGGAACCAAGGCTGCCAAGCCCAAAAGGGGAAGTCAGCCTGGTTCCTGGGTGATTAACCCAAGCAAATCAGCAGTGACATCAGTCTACTGACCTGTTCTGCCCCAAGGATGTGTTGTGCATTTTAACATGTTCCAGGGCTGGAATAAGTTTGGATAACTTTGGGAATGGATAATAGATGAGGGAAAAAAATAGTGGCAGAGTAGCGTGGCTGGGAAAGTGGTACAAAATTAAATATTAAGGAAAAAGGTTGAGGGAGGAACTATGTAGTACTAAGAGGCACCATACGGTCCCTCCCCTGGCTCAATCCAATTGAGCAGACCAATGGCCAAGTGCAGGGAGGCAGAGGATCGGAGGAGGGCAGCAGGAATAGATGGTCTATGCACCTAACATTAATATAAAATCAGGGAGGGAAATGAAGAGAAGGGCAAGTACATCAGGACTATCAATCCCCAGGAGTGGATGGATAGTGTTCCAAAGCATAGCTTCCAGGGTAGAAAGAGCCTGAGCCTGACCAGTTGTAAGACTTCTTATTGAGGAAGCATTCACCATGTTTTTGATATATTTTAAAACCCAGCTACTTTAAAGTCAATACAATTTGTGTTGCACCAACTTGTGAGCTATCTAAGTGTGTTCAATGGCATCATCTTCAGCCCCAGCACTCAACAACTTATCTGCTGGTGATCTCATTGATCTGCCACCTTCAAGCTCATCACTATCAGGCATCACCTACAGGAATTTCTGTCTGTTTAAGCTCTTTCTCAAGCTCATTATCAGAATTCTCAATTCCTGAGAATAATCAGCAAGTCTCCCAGCCTGGCCCAATTATAATGGCTTACCCATTGCCCAAAGTGTCATTTCAAGTGCTGTCACATTTAGTTATTCTGTCTTATTATTGAGACCAGTTATATATGATGTCTTTACAAGCAGACTGTACTCAAACAGCCCAAGTCTACCAATTTAGTTATTTATCTATATCCAAAGTTAATCATGTTTGGTATTGAGACCCTTTCCAGCAGAGAACATGACTTGCTCTCCTTCTATTGTGTAGATGCCATCATCATGGAATGAATAGTCCAAAAAGAGATCTCAAGATGATGATGCTGGTATATTTTCTTCATCTGAATCTGCCAGCAGATCTATGATTGACTTTTGTAGTTCTGCAGGCTGTGTTTGCATGGATGTAATGGAGGCAGGTGGGTGCTGTACATTTGCATGTGCCTCTGCTTACTTGTGAGTGTGACTGTTAAGATGCTTCTTCTTTCTCTTGTGCTCAAATGTGATGTTGCCCTTTAGTGACCAATTTGAACATAACTGGCAAAGTATCCTTGTTGAGTTTTCAGGAATCTCTTTGAGGACTAGTTTTCAAATTAAATGTATGTTTTCATCTCAAATTGAAGCACTTAACATTGAGGCAATTGATCTCTGATTGCAGGCATTGAACTTGTCATAAATGCAATGTTGTTTGATATAGTTTTATAATTTCCAGATGATGCTTTATTGTGGTGGTTGAGTTTCAACCATTCTTTTTCACCTGTCTTGTCATCACCCACCATCATTCCTCTCTTTTGAAGTACCTCTTCCTGCCACTCCTTATGATTTGTTATAACTTTTATTTCAACTATGCACCTCCAAGACCTAATCTATGCTGCTACTCCCCCTTGCTCAACAGATGTTTCACTACCCTCCTCTGCTCTCCACACCCACAGCTCCTCATCTGAGAACAATGAAGATGCTGGCCTGTTACCAGACACAGTACCTTCAGAATATCATATTCCACAGAAGCAGCCCTGTGAGGACCTAACACAGTTTGCAGAGCATGCATCAAACTTTGTGAATCTCAAACCCACAGCACAAAAGTGAGTCAAGAAGTTTTCTGAGGTGTGGTCTTTTTCCAACTATCGTTTTATTTCATCTAACAAGAAATCAATGTAGTTCAGTAGTCCTGAACAATGTATTGTCCTCTTTGCCAGTATTGAGAGCATTTGAGACAAGGTTGAGAATGTCAAAACTTTTGAGCATGCCTATCAGATTCCTCCTGGCTTGTTGGTAAGCTCATTCCATAATATCCTTAGTTGCATAACTTGACACCTGTAGGCATATATTGAATGTCTTGTGGTCTGTATGCCCCTTTTGCTAACTATCTCAGCTTATGTCAAGAAAGAATGGCCTCTTTGCATGATCCTTGTAAGCCCTCTCTTGACCCCTGTTCTTTCATCATTCTCATTAATACATGTTACAGGGTCACCTCAAAAAAAGCCCTGCTTGGGGCCTCACAGCAGATGTTAAAGTAGACAGCACTAAGTATAATGTCATCAGCAAGCATATTCCAACTTAATTGACCCAACATTGATCAAGTATTCATCAAATATGATATTGTGTGGCTACTGATTACTTTTACATGAAGAATTCTGTTACCACAAACAATGAGAAGGGCAATGTCCTCAATATCTTGGAGCTCTGTAAAGTACTTGTTGGTTTACTTGATCAAGGTCTATCAATCACTGTTTCCCTTCCAATGGTAGCAAGGATTGCCTATCTTGTAAGCATGCTTCTGTATGGAATCACCATAATTACATTTATTAATTTCTTCTATAGCATGCAGTCTTTGTTGAAAAGGCAGAGACATATCCAAGGGTCAAAAACTTTTGGGTGATCATCAATAGTTTACTTATTGAAATCTGCAAGACCAAGAAGACCAAAGAAAGGATTTCCAGGTAACCTTCCTTGTGCCAATCAGCTTGCTCATGGGCTAACAATCAGCTTCACAAGTTATTTGCATTGACATTAGATGCCAACCAGACCACATATGGATATCCTTTATTAGTTGGGCATAAGAATTACAGTGCAGGCACCTATGTGGCTGCTTATTACAAGCTATCCATAACATGTTTGCCTGACCTCAAATGAGATTTGACCTCCAAGCTCACCTGACATGCAGATCCAGGGAGCTTTAATGATTGGACCCCTTGAGCTCAGGGAACATTTTGATGATATTTAGGGAGGTTATTCAGATGTCATCACACATTATCTTGGTAAGCTCATTGTGACATTGCTCATCATTGGTGGTGTACATACTATTTCAGGTATTTTTGGAGGTCTTTACACTCCTCCACCATTTCTGATCGTAGTCCGATCAGACTCCTAGGACTCCAATTGGACAAGTGGACAGGACTCATTATAGGAGAATCCCCCAAATTTTCCACTCCAAGTCCAATGTCAGGCCCTAAAAGTCCAATCGGACATCAGGTCGGACTTGGAGTCTGATCGGAGTATGATCAGAAAATCTGATCGGAGTCCTAGGACTCCAACATCCTCAATTATATTTATATAAAATAAATTGCCACCATCAAGAGTTGAACTCAAGACCTTGTAATGAAACTGATGTATACTAACTGACAATATAACCCAGTAAGCTACAGCACCATTAAATACCTACAGCCCAGAGTTGAACTCATTACAACCGGGAGTGGGCACATACGTCGATCATGTGCTTCACCATGTCACTCATCATCAATCACACATGTCATTACCATCACTCTCTTGTTTCACCACCACCGTCACTTCCCCTCCCATCTGCTCCCTACACCCTTGCCCTTGCACTACCCACCTGGCTTTGGGTGACGCACATCAGGGTGACTGACTAATGCCCACAGTGAGCTCATGATGAGCACCGGACTGTAACTGCCACCTACAAGGAGCATGAACAGGTGGGAAGTGGGAGGGGGCCAAATGAGGGCAGACCCCGACTGGGGGAGAGCCATAAGGTGTGCTGCTGCCATGTCAGATGCACAACGACTAACCTAGCAGCAGGAATGGCACTCAAAACAATGCCCTGCAGCTAAGCACCCATGCAACTGCCACATTACGGCACTACAGCACCACGATAAACCCCTCACAACTGTTGACACCTCACCTGGGGGGTTAGCCTGTCACTTGGGATCAATATCGACCACTCCAGAGGCCTTGCAAGCAAGCCGACTACCCTGCAGATGCATTCAAAGGGTCTCAGGTTCCACCAGGGCCCATCCCACCCATGACAACAGCTCATGACACACACAAACATGCATGGGGAACTTTGAATTAGGCGGCTACCCCCTCAGAGCCTTTCAGGACCATTGGCCTCTCTGCAAACTCAGATGAACGACCCAACATGCCCTCATGAGCATGCCGGGTGCTATCAGGATGACATCCAGAGGCCCCTGGGACTGCCCAACCATCCACAAACTGATGCCGAGGCAATGGGAGACTGTCAAGGCTGAGGGTACACCACTCATGTGGCATCAAAGTCCCTCAGCTCGAGTATTGTGGCTGATGTAGTATTTTTACCTTTTTTTTTCTTTTTCTTTTTGTACTATTGTAGAACATGACAATTGGGGTTGACCACAATATAAACAAGCTTTTAATACACAAGCATGTGAGCAATTAAATTCTTGGATGGGTGGTTTTGAATCAATTCTCAAAAGAATGGTGCCAGGGAATTTCAACTGGTTTTTGCATGTCATGTTATTCTATCATACAAAATTTGTTATTGAGAAAAAGCAGCAAAGACAAGGCAATCAAGATATGGAGGATGGAGATAACCATGAGGAGAGCAACTGAGCATGATGTATTTATACAATTGATGTAACATATTTGTTGAATATTGTAATCAAATTTGAGTGAAATCCAATAGAAGTCTGATTAAAGTTTAATAAGTTATTTGTCCAATCAGAGTCCAATCAGAGTCTGATAGGAGTCTGATCATACTAGAGGTTGACTATACATTTTATCCATACATTTATATTGAGTCTGATCGGACTCCTAGGACTCCTAGGAGTCCAATTGGAATAGGTGGGGGACTGTAAAGTACTGTATTTTTGACCTACTACTTACATTGCATTATAGAACACTGCCAGCTAAACTACCACTGATTAACTCAACTAGCTCACAATGCCCTCTTCAAGATTCTCCACTGCTGCAATTGAAGTGGCCTATCAATTGGGCTGAAAAGCCTCTGGGTCCACTTTTCCTAGTCATGATTATTTTGTCAGGGGACTCCTACCCTCAGAACAAGTGTGGGCTAAGCATGCACTTTACCTCCTCTCAACAGTATATTGTCTCCATCCACAATATATGCCTGAATAGACCCCCTCTTGGCTTTCTGGAGATGTAATCAACATCAAATACTTTAGATATGAAGATGCATTGAGTTCTAGTGTTATTCCAGCCTGGCTTGGCCCAAAAGCCCTGGCCCATCTCATAGCATAGGCTGGGCCAAAGCCCTTAAAGATGGCCTGGGCCATGGCTTGCAGTGGATAAAATATATTCTGATGTTGAAAAATTATAGTATAAATTACTAGTTACTATCAAGATCAATATTCATACCAGAGTCATCATTATCATTATCATCAGAGAGCAACTCATCCCAGCCTGTCTCCTGTTGCTTTTCTACCTGCTGCATAATTTCATCATCATACTCATCAAGTGTCAATGGTCTGGGTTCTCTAAAGAGTAAGTCATGTCAGATAGCACATTTCAAACTCTGCAATGCCTCCACAATGTCACCTTTCAAGCAATTGCAATGCTTTGTGATCAGCAATCTACTCTGGAAGAATGCATGTTCACTAGACACTGAAGAGGCCATAATTGATAAGTAATCACAGGCAAGAGATGCCCAAATGGGATGATAATGTGCATCATTGACCTAGAATTAATGTTAGTCTGGTGCAAGGCTTGATTAGACAGATACTCAGTCCCCACTACTTAATAGATGACTATCCATTGGGAATATTTTCAACCATGTTGATATACTCATTGATGTAATGGAACCAGGGTTATTCAGATTCAGAGTCAGACTGATTCTTACTGGCACCTGTCTCCTCAATCTCACTCTTGTCATTACTGAGTTCACACAGAAGGACTGACATACCCTTCTTCCTGTGCTGATTTTCCTTTGGCCTGTGACAGTTACTATCATTTAGTTTAAGGAAATTCTCTTTAAGATATGTGTCAAATTTAGAGCACTATCTTAGGATAATCATAAAACTCACCATGCCCTTAATGCATTCTATGATGGCATCTTGAAGATTAGCAGACCAATGCTTCTTGAAGTGTGCTAGCTTTGATATGGATTAAGAACTACAACTTGTTAGATACTTGCCAAACCTGCATAATACTATACACACCCATTGCCAAGATGTATGCTGGTGAATCAGTAGTCTTCTCATAATATTCATTTTCACAGGCACTATTCAGTACTGAAGAGAAATATGTATACTTGTTGCAATCAGTGCAAGATGACCATGCCTTATACAGGGCCTCCAGGGCAGGTATTGTGAGGTGAAGTGTTGGCATTTGATCACATGAAAGCCTTGCTGAGCTTTATCTGCAAACTAGGATACAATTAGCAAGATAAAAGAAAGGAAACATGTATACATATTCTAAGAAGTGTACAAAAGAGGCTTACTCAGTCCCATTCCTCTTTGCTGAGCTTGAGTTTATGTATCTTATCACATTTCTCCCCATTGGGCTCCTCCCATCATATTTCATCCACAAAAGTATTGACATGGTCATAGAATAAGATTCCTAGTCAGAAGCTGGGTAAGATTTGACATGCTGTTTGATTTTTTCAGCCTAGTCAAGCATGCAAAATGTTGAAGACCACCTGACCTTCATATTGAGTATTAGTTGCAGCAGCAATGAGACTCCAGCCTTGATCTGAATAAGCCTCCAAATCTCTTTTCATTTTGCCAATGAGCACTCCTATAGTTAGCTTACTATTATGTACAAGATAATTAGACTCTATGCTTGCCTTAAGAGTGATCACATGAACTAAGCCTACTTCATCCCAGGTAACTGGAATGTGAGCAAGCCAATTCTCTGGATCAAAATGGGGTGTCAAGCTGTAAGTCTTAATGAGGGCTTGAGTGGCAAGGTTGATTATATGCACAAGACAACTGGGAGATATAAATTAGAATCATAGCAAGTCAATTGAAAACAAACCCAATTTTGTGCTCTCTCCAGGGGTAGTCAATCCTCAGTTCACTTTCAATTTGCTTTACAAATTCTTGGATCATCATAGAATTATTAGATGCATTGTCACAGGTGATGTGGCCAATCTTTTACATATCAGGCAAGGTTTTCATATGGCAGATGGTAAATTTGAATGATAAACCTTGTGTGCAATGTAAATTCAGTCAGAAAATTTATACAAAGCTTGACCAAGTCATTTGCCATTATGAGAATTGCATAAGCAAGTAAAGCCAATAAGAGTCATCTTAAGTTCCCATTGCACAAGACCTGTTTCTTCAATTCAGTGCCCAGTAACAGCAAATTAGCCATCAGTATTTCCAGCTTGCCATGCATTGTAAGTGAGATTGATGTTTCTGGAGACTTTGGGCCCCTGAAAAAAAATGAGATATAAATTGAGGGATGATACAGCACATACATTAAGTAACAACTTGAGTCCCTTGAGATGATTTACAAACATTTTCTTCATAGCAGTTCAGCTGGATTTGCAACCAGGGATTACCACCCCCTCTTCAGCATGAGATGCTATCAATCATCTCTTCAAACTTTGGATGTTTGAGTGCATGAATTGGCTAGAATGTGATCTATAAGATGCACATAATGTGATGAATATGTATATACCTGATTTGTTGCTGCAGACCACTCAATGGCAACAGTGCAAAAAAGCCTATGGGAGTATTTTAGAACATGAAACTTGACCTGTTTCTCTCAAAGATTGTGATCAAGAAGAGTCCACTGCTTCTGTGCTTTGTCTGCTTTTTATTTCTTGATATCTCTGGGTAGCTTTGGCTCAAAGTTGTGTTCATTCACCCATTTGCAATACTTCCCCTGGAGTACATGAGTGAGCCATTCAATTTGTAAGGATGAAATTTTCATACTGCATGATGAGCATCAAGATGATGCTGCATCATAGTGACCTCATTAACAATTTTTGCCTTATCACTTAAATAGTGTCAGCAATGTTACAATGTGGCTGTACACTATGACTAACATCTTGCACTCATGATACTTCCTCTGTTTTCCATTGGCTTCTTTGGTTACTGGTGTATTGAAAAACTCATCAACATCCTGGCACTTCTCTTCTTGTGTCTCTGCTTTACTGAGCTCCTGAACTTCA
>JABCKO010008113.1:0-13501 GCA_018855915.1 Tephrocybe sp. NHM501043
AGCTGAAAAATAAACGAGGGGTAGGGAGAGTGATAGGGAGAAAGTCCATGTGGTGTAGGTATCTGTGTCACGGTCACAGATCCGCTACATATGCCCTCCAGCCATCGTGGCAGCCCATCAACAGCTCTCACCTAGTTAGATACATCTGTGGAGGGCACCCTGTCATCCGCGGATGTATGTAACTAGCCACACCATTCGTCACCTCGCCCGGTCAGTTCTCCGACGCCCGCTCTCACCTGCATGAAGTTTAACTCCTGCAGTTAGCGTACAACCTCGCCGACGCCTCCCAGCCCCTTGGAGTCAAACTCCTGCGGCAGTGTATAACCTCGCTGATGCCCACTCTCACCCGCATGGAGTTGAACTCCTGCGATGGTGTACAACTTTTTTGGCGCCGGCTCACACCAAACTGGTCGGTTTCGCTGTCTGGAATGGTATGATGTACTTTGTTCAGGCGGAATAACTGGCTCTGTGTGTCACCAGCCAGGCTGATGTTCTCCTTCTGTCAGTAGACAGGCTGCTACTCTCCGTGCATCTCTTGACACAGTGCTATAACCGCTGTCAACATGTGAAGATCACTCTGTGTTGGTACACAGAGTGATGCTTTCCGTGTGTCACTAGCTCAAGTGCGGTTCTCCGTGCCTTGGTACATGGAGAGCTACTGTTGCCAGCTGCCCCTACTCATCTCTAGCTGTCCCTCCTGATCTCTAGCTGTCCGTACCCATATCTAGCTATCCCTATCCATCCCTGACCATCCCTACGGATCCTTACTCATCCCTACAGATCTCTACCCATCCCTACACCCTACACAGAAAACATTTTGACCCTAATCGCACCCTACAAACGAAAAAAGATCCCCATAACCCAATCGTTGAGGTCTCATCTAAGTAGCGGAGTCGACCTCGATGGATATGACATGCTGATGAGATATCCAAAATAGTTTGTCAAACCTGCTCTTTTACAGGTTTTGAATTATTATTGTATCGCTCATCTCAAAATTTAGTTATAAAGGTTTAGGGTATCTTTTAGAGGAGGCGATTCTTAGGAACTAGATACAAGAGGATGAGGACAGACATTCAAATAGTTATTAAAGAAATTTTGGAGCAGATGTGACACGCAAAAGAATAAATGCAGTTTACACGGATTTGGGACAATGGTAGTAAGTGGTACTGCAAGGCAGGGACGAGGTTGACATCACGACTTTACTCACGTCTTTGATCTCTTCCGCGCCCCCGTGTTCTCGTTCTCGTCATCCCAATGATCACCGCCAGTAGAGAGCTGTTTGCCCAAAGGGGAACTGAGCGCATCCATGACAGCCTGTGGAACATTCAGCCCAAAGCCAGCAGCAACCTGAATATCTCCGAAGACATATCCGTGCAGGAAGGGAAAATCTGGCAACAATACAATCAGCAACGGGCAGAGAAAGCACCACAGTCAAACACACCATATTCCACTGGGTCTGGACGACGGCTGATGACATATTCAGGTCCATGCCACGCAAACGTGCCTCTAGTATGGGGAGTATTATCAATGAGAAACATCGACCAAGCAGGTCCCCCTTGGACACAGTCGGAAACGGCCTTGGCCACATCCTTCCATGTCATGGATTTTATGATCCCGTTAACTCTTGCTTCTGCCGCCAAACGTTTGTAATGAATGAGAAGACGAGCATGATGTGCAAGGAAACTGCAGAAAATAGCTTGCAGAGCCTCCAGCCCAGAAATAACCCCAGAAGGAAGGACGAATTGATGGTTGGAAAAGATCCAGTACATGAGGCTGCACGCTCGCGTTCGGTTCTTGATAGACGCCTCGAAACCGCGCTCGTTTCCGGCATAGTCCCAAAGTACAAGGGCACTAGACAATTCGAAGTAGATGCACAGGTACAGAATGGTGAGAAAGCCGTCCCATGTTGAGAGGTCCGGCACATGCGGGCTCTCTAATACATGTGAGATACTTGTAGGAACGAAGAAAAGAAGGCATGCTTACTGGTTTTCCCCGATGGAATAGCTGTTAGCTCAGACTGATAATAAACAACATCATAATAGAATGGGAGGCAGGGAAATGGTCGGTGTTGGAATAGCTGTCCGACCCAATAAAATGGTGGTAAGATCCAACAACGCTTTCGGGAATGGTAGTAACAGCGTGGAAGTGACCACCCGTACAGATAGCTGGTACTGGGGTGACGACGCAGTGAGGAAGGCCGGGGCACATAATCCTGAGCATCCCAATCAGAAGGGCAAATGTGATGGGACGAGGAAACCTACAAGAAGTCACCTGCAGAGAGGACGATAACATAAACATCCCATAGGTCCTCATTTGACTCGTCAAGCTCAAAACTGGTCATCACGTCAGGCCTCATGAACAGCCTGAAATCCCCATGTTTGGGTACCGCGATGAACCATAGTTTGACCCCTGTCTCAACTCGAAGGAAGGTACCGAGCCTGTTGGCATCAACGTGCCAAAAGTGGTGTGCAGAGCCCGTAGATGCAATGGCCCAACGCATGTCTGGAACGGGATAAAGTTCACTAGCTCGGCAATAAGCCTTGCCTTGGACCTTGACCCAAACGAACCAGTCGCTGGAAAACGGGAGTCTTGGGTACAGGTCATATGGAGCGGGCATGTGTAAGGCGCTAACAGCCTTCGGAGAATCAAGAGTTGCAGCCGAAAGGAGATCCATGATCGTTCCCCTCCGAGTGCGAGGACCCTTTTCAACAGTAAAATCTGCGAAGTAAAATAAGCATCCGAGACAAAAGATGGAAATGAACGGGGTAGAAAGGGATTATATATACCAACCATGTAGCGTGGTTATTTCGTCAACATTACAGATCTCGCTAAAGACCTCTTCTTTAAAACCAGGGTCAGCGTCAGACTGGCCAACTACGTGGATGCACGGGATGCACGCCTTTGTTCTAAACATATCCAGCAGCTGAGCAGGTTTGGCAGCTCGGTATTCGTCATGAGTAAGTGTCACCACAGGGGAAGGACGTTCGTGTTTCGCACTGCAACAGGCGGCATCGTGCAGCTCATAGTACCACTTCAGGTCAGCAGCAAGCTACAGCTGGGCTTTCAGTCACGCGTTCAAAGGGAACACGCAAACCAGAAAAAGTGCTTACATGAAACTTTGGGAGCCAAGTGAAAACGGGACTTTGGCGATTGACGGGATAAGAGACTTCGGCATTGCCAAATGTGAACCCTATCGAGTTATCAAGGTCCAGGTCCATGTCCTGAACTTCATTGTCCTAAACAGAAGCGAGGAAAGAAAACGAAAAGAAGAAACGCAGCGAGAGCAACAAGGGGTAAACGCACCGAATCTTCCAATGTAAGATCTATGAAATCGGGATTACGCTGAACTTTTATGAGCACCGGCGCAGCCACGTCTTTATCTTTAACGTCAGGTTTCCCTGACTTTTTGCGCTTTCGTGGGTTCCCCGTTGAGGGGGGATAAGGGGCCTCTGGTTTATTGGGATTCCCGCGAGCTGATCGGCGTAGAACGGGCTGGTTGTCGATAATTTTGGGAATTTCATCGATAGGAGTAGGACAGGAAGGGATGTCAGAAGATTCGGACGCTCGTTCATCGCTATTTTCCTCGCGCTCGAAGTCCGTCGCATTGTTTGAGCGGCGCTGGATAGATTCTGGTGGGCAAGGCATCGGAGCAGGATCGAGTGATGCTTCTATGTTTCCCTCCTTGATAGAGTTGTCTGAAAGTGAAATGTCCGGGAGTGTAGAGGGGGGAAGGGGGATGCTGAGCACAACGGGGAGAGGGACAACAGGTGGAGTGTCCACGATGAAAGCAGGGGCTGGGGCACTTGCGGGATGCGAGGGGAGGCCACAATCAGAAGGGGCATTGTTAAGAGTGGCTCTGTCTGTATCACCACAGGGGCTTGGTATCAAAGTCAAGCCTGGCAAATGAGATTGCGGAGGCAAAAATGACATGCCAGGCGCTGTATTTGCCGACCCTTTGTTGGAATCGGAATCGACGTCGTCCACCCGGGACGTGGACGGTACAGAATCGGTGAGAGTCGCTTTGGTAGAGACAAGCGTGAACCACGGGGGTGTGGAACTACCCAGGACCGGTTGCAGAGTGGTAAGCGCATTTTTTACGTGTGTTATCACGTCGCCGCCAGGTGTAGCAGTAAGCAGGACATTCCACATCGCATCATCGGCTGCGATCATCCAAGGAGGACGGGAGATAGAACCAAACTGGACCCATGAATCAAGAAGAGCCGACTTTCCAGCAAACTGGTCGAAAGATCGGGGAAGAAGTAGCATGACGGGCGAAACTGCAAGAGCCAGGAAAAGGGTTCTATGCATAGTTGTGCTACATCCTTGGGTACTTGAACCAAATACAAAACGTATATGGTCCATCTTCTCCCTGTCATCACTGTTGCCACTAACAGAAGCAATATCCGGGGTGAGAAGGAGGAATTAACACAGCATGAGGATACACTCACCAAGACGAAGTTATGAACTCCTCAATCTGTGAAGTTTTGCTGGGAAGATAAATATTGCCTTTCAGCAAATACGCCAGATGCAAGGCAGCTGAAGAAATGTTTATCCGCGTATGTATCAGCCCACTCTTGCGTACGTTAGCAACAAGCATGGCGTATAGACTAAGCAAAGGATTTTGAGGGGTGACGGCCGACTCCAGGGACGATGCCAACGAGGAGAGTTTTAGAGTCTTGTCACTACCAGCGAGTGCCCTTTGAGTTCACTGCAAGAGTTTCAACAAGTCGTTCAGGTCTTTAAAAGGCTACAAAGGGATGTCAGATGCCAACGAATGACAAGTAAAGTGAAGTGGACAAACTGTTTTGGTTCGATCCATGATGACTGGAAGTCCGGAGCTAGGGGGCACCACGCGACGAGTATGACCAAGATGGGACAGTTCGAGGTCCACCACGCGATACGCCATGAGCGTCTTGAGAAGGCTCTCCTTGCACTGATCCTCAGTCACGCAGGTAACACGTCGACCATTCATTTGTTCTACAAAGAGTGAGAATTGGTCATCTCGAACAGCAGGTGAAATCCGAGCTTCAAGTTCCGTAAGACTGTGTGCTAAGGCCTTCATGAAAGCCAAGAGCAAAAGGACGTCAAATAGCAAACGAGGAATTGACTCAAGGCAACACGCACGTATACAGGCGAGTCGCGTCCAACCAGGGCAGGCAAGTCCGGCTTGGTGCATATGTCATCAGTGATCCATGGATAAGACGCAAAGACACTATTTCCGACTCTCGCATGAGCCAGAAGCGGCGACAACGCCATAGTATCACGAGAAGAAACAGAAAAGCCGGTGCACGGTAAGACGCAGGGAGTTTAACCCACGGTCGACATACAATGAGTTCGGAACTTCGGAACTTGCCGAAACTATTCAGATCGCCTCAGGTAAACATATAGATAATATCTGTGCATTGTATATTGCCTGTCCAAGGTGATTTATTCAATGAGTATCAACACCCGAATTGTATTCCCCAGGAACAACAGCCGTAAACGGGTTGCTCCTGGGGGCATATCTGACTCACGCCAGGCAAAACGTAACAAGCCCGGACCGATACAAAATTTTAATGACGTTGTTCATACCCAGCCCGAGAACATTCTCTCTTCAGTACCGAGCTCACTTACCCCCCTCTCGAAGGATTCAGAGGCCCTCTGTATCTCGAACCATCCAGATCCTCGTGAAACAAAGAATTTGCAAGGCCCACCTGCACCAGGTGAATCCTTTGTCAGTTCTACCCATCCTCATATTGAGCTTCTCTTAGCCTCTAACCCAACAAGAGCGCCTGAGCAGCTCAAGGCCGCCACAAAAAAGCTCATACATTCCATTTTCAATGCCATCATCAACCAATGGCCTGTCACCGACGCCACTGACGAGGCCTATAGCTTCCTTCTCAGAGGTCATGCCTCGTGTCCCAGTTACTGATTCCGCATCTTGTTATACTGACAAACGAGGCCAAGAATAACAATGGACCAAATCCGAGTCTATCCGAGATTGGAATTTCAAGGCAATTAATGTTTCATTTAGACCGCCCAAGATCTCCTACTCGCCGTTAGAGTAACTTGTATTGTAATTCCTGTTTACGAGTGCCGGCTGAAGTGTGTTGCCTCAGAAGCACTTAGTAATTTAAAGTTCTCAACGCCTTGTTGCGTGCTGTGGTGATAAGCAGATGATCTGCCTGACGCCTCCTGATACCTACTACAAACACTCAGGCGATATGTTTTCGGCAATCTGCTTGTAGGGCATCACCATCAAGAAATTGCATCATCTACAACATAACATCTACTTTTAGGACCTTCGCCGATTCCGCGTCCAGTCATGTAGATCGTGATGACTCCACTAGTGCAGATTGGGTACTAAGACGATCCAAAATGGTGAACTTGCAGTGGTACCCAGGAAGTCCTGAATTAATTCATGACTGGTGTAGTGGACATGAGTGAGCATCTGTACTCGTTTTTGGATGCTTCCAATGATGACCGTAGGACGACAGCCAATAACTTGGGGTTGTGCAAGCCCAACAACTTGACGGCGTATATGAAGACGGAACCTGACAGGGCGCAGTGGACATGAGTTGCTGTCCTCCCATCTGCTGTCATAGCTGCTGATGGACGATATGCTCAATGGTGTCTCCTCGTGGATTTGTGCCATAAAGTTCTCTCTCTGGTTAGGCTACACCATTTTAGACTCTTCACACATGAAGCTCGATTATGCATGAATTTCCAGAGGTGAGCATTCTCTCATTGGTCCGTTTGGCGTGATGAAGTGAGGAAGTATATATTGATTTAGCTGACAGGAGGGATATGGAACTCGCCCGGGGCCAACGCCCGCCGGGCAACGAATGGCGATGAGAGGCGGTTCCAACACAAACTGTCCTTGGAGCATCCTCATGCCGGGTCATCACAATTAACCGTCCTACATAGTGCTCCTATTTGTCAACAGGCCCCTTAAAATGCGATGCGGCTCTACAAATATCCAGCTTGACTACGAAGGACAGTATCCACACGATCTTCCTGTGCTGGGGGCGACTCAACAACTGCGGAGAGCAAAGTGTAAGGCACAATCATGGTGGGACGGAGTCTGGGTATGGGTGGGTGAACGGCGGCACGGGTGGCTGTGAGACCAGGGACTTTGGCTGAAAACAACCGAGGTTCGATGAGGAGCCGGAGGTGAGGAGATCACATATGTTTTAGACCTCTCAACGACGGTATGTCTGGAAGAACGTTGCGCGCAGATATCCGCCCATGGCGCATAGCCTCCGGCGTTTTCCCACTGGTTCGATGCCCTCCTACATCGGTGGTGCTTCCTATCGTTGGCCGGCGTCGTCAACCCGCTCAGGTGTTGTCAACTTCAGAGATAGTATTTGAAGACCGAGGTTGAACATTGTTGGAAGACTTGTCGGATGTGAAGGTGGAGGACTACAGCAGACAGTATCGCGGTGGAAGGTGGAGGATTGAAACGGCGGGGAAATATGGGTTGAATGCCACCGTCGACTATCCGTGCGGGGAGCAGAGGAAACGGCATGGTAGGTTGCAACCAATGCAGCATGTGCTGGGTGACCGTCCATCGACGACTTGATGCGGGGGCCATACTGGGGCCCTCATGCAGTTACTTGGGGAGACGGGGTTACAGTCGAGGCATGAGTTCACAGTAGTGACCGGTGCAGGAAGTGGTGTGTCCTGCAACGAGGTCAATCGGGGAAAGGGAGGGAAAGAGACAGAGAGAATATCTTTGAAGAGGAAGAGCGGAGACATAGCGTTGCACCGCACCCAGAGTTGGGCCACAATAGCTCAAATGTTTCTCGAGAATCTGGGAGATGATGATAATGTATATTAACTCCAGGAAAAAAAGTTACCCGGCAGGGGACTGATGCTCGAACGACAGGTACAGGGAGCAAAAAAGAAAGTTGGTCAGGGCCAAAATAAAAATATGTAGTCAAAAGAGGACCTTGTCCCCAATGGTAGCAGGGCCTCTGGAACCAAGGAGGCTTCTTGAGGGAACCTGGGAGCGGCGGGCCAAGGGTGGTGGTTTGCTGAAACTGGGAACTAGCCCAGGCTGTGGGGTGATTCTGTGCGCAGTGGTTGATGACAATGAGGAATGAATAATCTGCTCTCATAGAGGTTCCAGCTTCAGGCGTAACTCACAAGTGAATCTACCTTCATATGGTTTGAAACACTCATGAGTGTCAGAGCGCGCGCACATTTTGATGAGTTGCAGCAGGTTCGATGTAGACGGTAAGTTCTCAGGTTACGTAAGTCATGGTATAGCCTTCGCATTACGAAATACTCTCTCACTCATTCGAGTGGTCGTCTTTGCGAAGTGTGCTCTCGTGAAAGTAAAGAAGTTCAAGGATACGAAGCTGTTCCCCGAAGTTCTTCAATCCCATTGACCGCGAATCTCCAGCTGCCCTCAACACGCCTCGTTAGGCCTCACTACATCATTGGTGTCCCATAACATCTTCTATGCTGTATGACAGTGATGACCTCTCCGCATTAATAACAACCATTGATATGCAAGAAATAATTGCCATTTTCAGTACATAGGTGTTATGGGACATCATACGAGTCTGGTACGGTTGCGCTCACATTCCATGTCCTGTAAACCGCGTCAAGGCATCGGGTGGTTGCCATACGGTGCCGCCGGCATCGTGACTTTGTTTGACCATATTACTTCGAATTCAACAAATTTAAGTCTTAGCTCAGTCCCAACCCTGTTTCCAACACCCCGTCTGGGCTCCGTGACTATGGCCCACCAGCAGTCCACTTCAAGTATTGATTTTTGTGTATCTTGCGCAAAACAGCTCGCTCACACTTTTGTTTAGAAAGGAAGAAACCCCTCCGGGACCACGGCAATTATTCGGATGCATCTGAGTCCAACAGCGAGGGAGAGAGAGCCGTAAAACACAAAAGACGAAGAAAGACCCAGGTAAAGGGATGCGTTGGCTCCTTGGTCATCCCTTTGTTGTGCTAATAAAATATCAGGGGAAAGAAAATAGGCGAGAAGTTTGGCGAGCACAGGGAGGAAAAAACGGCATGGAGAAATCCTCCCGGTGTTGCAACATTGATTTCATCGGAAATGCCACCCTCGCCACACACAGAAGGTCATTTCATCAGAAGAAAGCCACCGTCAAGTACCGATGGAAAAACGACACCTGTACGCCCTTGTCATCACTACACGTTATTCCTGCAGTCCGACTCTTTCCAGGCGTCCAGATAAAGCGATCTGAGGATGGATATTTCAAATGCCCAATGGATGAATGCAACTACCGATCAATTGACTCCGACCAAATGTATAAACATGGCACATTCCATTGTATCCAATCAAGTCCATCACCAGTCGAGATTGCGGCGAGGGATGATCCGATTCAACCTGATCCAATGACATATTCTGACGTTAATGGCTCCAGTGACGACATGGGGAGCGACAATGAGGATAGCGACTACATCGACACGGACATCATGCACAATGATACGCAGCGCCATAATGTCGCCCCTCCTTCTCCTAACGTTCCACCCAAACATGTTCGAACCTCACTCCCGCCAATCCCTCCCTTTTCTATGCCCACATCCGCAGGATGCAAAACAAAGCGACTGCAACTTATATCAAAGTCTGATCATAGCTTCCAGTGGTCAGATGGCGGACACACATGTACTCATCACCACTCCCCCCCGCTTGAAAAGTCCGAATTGGTTGACAGTAGCTGTGCTGTCCTGTCTTTCTTTGGCTGCTTCTACAGCCCTACATTGGGCTCCATTGTGAGTCGAAAGCTCAACTCCATCATTCCTCGCGACTTTTGGGACAAACGGTTCAAAGTTCCTAGCACTGGTCAAGACTTCAAAGATCTTGTCAAACATATTGAACAAGCATTCGGAATTTCTGAGGACCAAACGATAGAAAAAATCTACGAGCCCATAAAAGATGTCGCCTTTTCCAGGCTCCCTCCAGGCCTCCCGGCACCTTCCGTGGCCTGGCGCTGCCCCCACTGCAAGCTCTGGTACACAGCACAGTTTCCTTCTCAACCAACCACGACCTGGGGTGGCCTGCGATCACACTGGAAGCGAAATCCAAACTGTAAAATTCAAATTGAGGCCCTCAAACAACAAGGCTTGGCAGATCATGGATGCCAGGAGGCGCTATTCCAGAAGGCGTATGCCAGCAACGTCTTCTCAACCGTCCAAGTTGCTTGTTCCTTACGCCTTTTCATGGCTAGAGATTGGGAACCAAGCTCACTGCCCACTGTGATACCTCGCCTCTATGCTCCTCCTCCCATCACCGCCGCACCTCCTGGATTCCTTGTTGAGCTTGGGTGGAAGGACCTGGTGGATGACCTAGACATACCACTACCCACTCTTCTTTCATTCCTGTCTCTCCCCATGCCCCGACTCTATGTGGCCAACGAACAAAGGGGCCAATTTGAAGTTGCTCTGTCTATCGTTGTTCGTATCCTTAAAACATACCTTCAACATATTGACAACCTCCTCTCCACTTATCATGGGCGCGTGCGGGAGGAAATCACCAGAGGGTATGTGTTCACTGATCTCATGCTCTGTTATGTCTCAAGAAAACATGGCGCCTCCTAGAACTCATAGTAAATTCCAAAGCTTTCAACCACAGACATACCAGGCCTACGGTACTACCACCGCCAGGATTTTTATATTTGTCCTTCGTGTCAAGTTTGCTCTGAAGCGCAGAGATACCCCTTCATCCGCTCGCCTCCCGCTACAGAAGTTACTGTTGACGTCTCAACAGCTGAGGCTGTTCGAGGATCTGTACCAGGTACTAATGAATTCAACACTTGATGATGACAGGCGAGCGTCGCAGGCCGCGGGCTTGATGCACAAGATATTGGTTGCCCTTGTTACAACAGTATCCGACCCCAGTCAGCACGTGGGAACCGTTGTTGAACAAGTTCTCACATTGGAGATGAGAACCTCTGAAGGTGGAACAAGATTGGCCAACTTCCTTACAGGGGAGTGTGCACGTCTCCATCATCTGTGGCTGTCAGCCTTCGCCCACTCTGCCATCCTTGGAGGTTTCGACAGGGATTATGTGTTGCCTAATACGCCCTTGTCAGAGACTGTACAAGAAGGGGATGCGAGTTCCGTTGTCGATGGTGAGACAGGCGATGGTGAGGCAAGCATTTATGAGCATGCCCCTGATGACGAGGAGGAGATAATTGAGCTTGAAGAGGAGACAGAAGCCCTCAACATCTTCGTTGACAAAGTGGAGAAGGAGGACAAAGACCCAGAGGACGACGATTCTGATGTAGATGATGGGACCAACGAGCTGGCAGATTCTTGAGAACATGGAACAGATGACAGCTCAAGATCATCAGCTGTAGAGTGTGTTATTTCTTGCTGTATTCCGGACCATCACTGCTCACAATGATCCTCTATCTGCAGATTCATTAAAAAGTACTTCCATTTGGTGGAGCCTATCTCAAAGGGCATGTTGACAGTGGCCAGCCGTACCAAATATGCATGGAAAACTGCTTTCCCAATTGCCATCAAGGAACATAGCAAAACACGAATCGTCTTCTCCGGCAATGGTCAAGTTCTTACTATCACCTGGGGAGCTACTTTCAACCAAGAACTCAACCTGCAATCTCTCAAAAAAGCTGCTGCAAAATCACTGAAATCTCTTGACACCGCAATACAGGACGCTCTTCCATCATCTTTTGATTACGCGCAGTTTTCTCTCATCAATGTGAAAGACGACTTCCAATCCGACAACTCTCTCTTTGATCGCGGTGACAATCTGGAGACTTTGCAACCCTTCATCGACGAACTATTGAGGGAGTTCAATGTCAAATCCAGGCCTGGAAGCAACGAACCTTCCTTCGTGGACGTCAGAGGCAAGTCAAATGCGAAGAAGGTTGACGACGTCCTGGATCGATTCCAAAAGATATCTGATGCACTTCTTCTTTCCTTTGTTCTCACTTGTGGTGTGCCCCCACGCGCATGGCAAGTTCTCCGACTTGTGTTTCGCCAAGATGGAGCCTTCCATCGGAATGTTTGTGTACACCGGAACGGATGTGTCCTCATAACAAACCCTCGAGCGAAGCAACGAGATACATGCGAATTTGCCGCCTTCTGGGCACTTGTTCCAAAGTTAGGAACAGCCCTATTATTCTACTTGGGCGTCATTCGTCCCATCGTCATATCTATACTCCACGAGCGCTCCATTCCCGCGCATGACCAAAATATTTTCATTTTTGCTCGGCCCACCAGGAGGACGACCGCTTTTACACTCATACCATATGAGTACACAACATCTGATCTCAATGCCATGCTCATCCGTTCAGACTTTGGAATGGAGACTCGTGTCTTGAGACACGTCATCATTGCTATTCTTCGCCAGCACTTCTCCCACCTCATGAAGGCATCGAATATGGATGATTCTCCTGGCGATCGCCAATCGCAGCACAAATTCAACACCAGCCTTTACAATTACGCTCCAGATGAGACTTTTCAAGTGACAGGGGTGTCTACTGTTGACTGCGAGCAGCAAATTACCGTTAGCTACACCATCCAGCAATTCTACGGGCTCAACTCAAAAATAGGTGATAACCTGGAAATCATTCATGACATTGACAGATTTCGGCACCAGGCGCTTGAGTGTGCCCGCCTTCTTGTACTGAATAGGAACCCTGGCTATGGGTTTGGTCAAATGACCCCTGCTGAGCGCATATGTAAACTGGAGGACCTGAAAGCAGAGCGACCGTTTGTTCTGCGACTGAAGGTGAGAACCAAATACCTTGTTATCCTGATTATGAAGTTCATTTCTTCCATAGCGCAAGTTGTCTGATGACGTGTTGGTCCAAGTAACGTCAGCCCTAATATACGGTCAACGTGCATTGCCCCTCAGCCTCCCTCCTCCTAATGGATATGAAACTCGACACCCAGCGACGGCCACAGCCATTGTGAGTGCCATTTACGCTTTATTAATAGTCGAAGTCTTACATATATCCATATAGATTATGATGGCTCTGGAAGAATGGTCCGACGGCATTTATCAATCTTTCGCCGACTGGTCGGAAATCGCCACCATGATGAATGAGTGCATTTCCCAGGCGGAGGTTCATGCATCGAAAATGAAGGAGGCTAACCGAAAAGCTTGGATGAACTTCTCCAGTCGCGTGCATACCTGTGCAGTGGGCCAGCCCGATCCCACCCCCCGTAGGGCTCTCTGCACTCTTTCTATGGACATCTCCTCCCCAGATTGATGCTTGTCACTGGTATCTCCGGCCTCCCATACTAGCCTATATCTCAATGTTGTGGCCCCTCACTCTGTCAATTAGTTGAGACAGATATGTCGAATAAAAGTGCTTCCCCAGGCGCAAAAGAACAAAACCTTGGAGCTGTGTGTAGATTTTCGGTGATATAAATTCGAGCAAGAAGCAGAATTTATTACTAGCAGAGAACAGATTTAATTTTGACCAATAAGTAAGAGCGTTCAAGGCAGGCCATCGCTACGCTCCGTCCATCGGATACTGTGGTGAAGTCAGGCTGCTACGGA
>JABCKO010008114.1:0-13445 GCA_018855915.1 Tephrocybe sp. NHM501043
GAGTCCCTGAGCCTCCAATCCACCACAAAGGTACATACTTCCCTCCGGCCCCCTTGCCCCTGACCAACGCTGGCTCCGACAGCTCAGCGATGGCTACTACATCCCCATCCTTGGCTTCGGGACCTACGAGATGGATGACGCCCAAGCCTACGCCAGCGTAACTGTCGCCCTTGAAGCCGGATACCGCCACATCGACTCTGCCGCCTGGTACGAGAACGAAGCCTCCGTCGGCCGTGCCATCCAACACTTCCTCACCAAACACGCCCTACCCCGCTCCGCCGTCTTCTACACAACAAAGCTCAAGCTCAACAATGGGTACGCTTCCGCGCTCGCTGCGATCGAGACCTCGCTCGACGCGTGCAGGCTGGGCTACATTGACCTGTACCTCGTCCACGGGCCGCTTGGCGGCCCTGACGCAAGGCGCGATAGCTGGCGCGCCTGTGTAGAGGCAAAGGAGCGGGGCTGGGTAAGGAGCATCGGCATCAGCACGTTTGGTGTCCGCCACATGCAGGAGATCCTCAAGATGGACCTCGAGAAGCCCGTCGTACATCAGATTGATCTACATCCGTTCATGGCGAGGCGCGAGATTGTTGAACTCAGCAAACAGAACGGCATGTTGCTCGAGGTACTGGCATGCTTTTTTAAGTTTTCATTTATCTGACGACTACAGGCGTGGGCCCCCCTTGTCCGCGGTCTCCGCTTTGACCACCCCACCATCTCTGCCCTCGCCACAAAGCACTCAAAAGACCCCGCCCAGGTCCTTCTCCGCTACTCCATCCAAAAGGTAGTATTTCTCTCCCCTGGCTGTCCTCCCTTGCTAATCACCCCGCATAGGGCTACGTCCCCCTCCCCAAAACCGTCTCCCCGAAACGCGTCCTCTCCAACGCGGACATCTTCAATTTCACCCTGGACGAGCAGGAGATCCGCGACTTGGATGCCCTCGACGAGAATCTGGTGACGGACTGGGATCCGACCGATTGTAAATAGGAGAAGGTGAAAGGAGTGGTGGTGGCAGTGGAGGAGGAGGAGGAGGAAAGAGTGGTAGAAAGGATAGCGAATTTCATGAAGGAGTCGGGTTTCTCTACCATACCATGTGGCAAGTTGGACCATCGAACAGACACGCAAAACTTTTCACATCACATGCATACAAGCTCATCTACGGCGCTGCACTGAGGACGCCTGAGATCGCCATGCACCACTCCTGCGTTAATGTAAGGTACCTTTACTCTAACCTAAGTAGATCAGTTGCAGTTGGCTGCAGCTAAAAAGTTGTCATTATCTCCTAGAAGCAAATGTACGCATGAGGGAGGCTCTTGCCCATTCATAAACTAGGAACACAATTTTGCATAAGGACGTGTCAGAGGCCTCCAGGATATCTCTACTCAGAGGTTGGGTCGGCGAATCAAAGTATGTTGGCGTCCCATTTTCCAACTTCAAGACAAAAAACATCCACGTTTGCCCATCAGATAGGCAAAACTGGACCTCAGGAAGTCTGCAAGGAAATGTTAACATACAGGAGTATTGTAGAGAATGTTAGAAACGTACTGCTCGGACTTCAACAATGCAATCGCCTGGCTAACAGCTTCAGGGATAAATGAAGGCAAGGCACACTCCAAATTCTGGTATTTGGCTTCGACAAGGAACAATCGACCCTCTGACATACCGAATGCATTATCTCTAGATGAATCAGGATTAAGCAAGCGGGCTAGAAAGGAATTAGAACGAAGATTGGGTTATTGTAAACTGACTCACCTTTATGATCTCCCTCGGAGTCATTGTCGTACTCAATAACAGCATAGTCGACATGGCCACTCAGCCATATTTCGTACCCTGAATTAGGGTGGGCGATACAGACCCCATCTCCTTCAGCGATTCTCATCTCCGGGAGAATAGCAACCCCTCGCTGCTCAGTTGAGACAGTCTCTGCTAGGTATTGCATCAAGGATCATTCTTGACCCGGGTGCGTACTACGAGCAAGTGTTAACGTAGATCATGAAACGCATAGGCGGTTGACGAAATACCCACATCCATGTTGACATACGAATAGATCTTCTTGATTCGGGAGTAGTAGAGATCCGCCATTTGGGTTTCTATATTCTTCGCAAATTGGTTTGCTAAATCAGTTAATTTCGAGGGATTGAAAACGAGATGTTTCTTTGGGACGCCCGCCTTCTTCAGGGCTTCTAACACTACGGTTGAGAACGTCACTTTCTAGAGCATCATTAAACAACAGCCCATAACGAGTAATATGGTAAATACCCGTTTCTTGGCACCGCTGAGGATGTCCCGAAGTGCATGGACGTGGTCTAGGGCCGACCGCATCTCCTGCTCCATTTCTTCAATGCTCTCCAATTCTTCCTTGAGGGCGTCCATTCGATTTAGTACCATTCTCATCTTTGAAAGGTCTACTCATGTATCCTGAAGGCTACATTTTCATTTGTGATGACTCCTTTCCGACATTATAAAGTGGCGCTGAGAGACAACGTGCGGAGTAAGGAGTAAGAGAATAAGGAACAACGTTTATTCATGTTGTAACACATCATGGTCGGCTTAATCATTTAATTCAAGACGACACCATAGGCTACCATAGGTCTCTGAGCCTCCAATCCACTTCAGAGGTACATCCCCTCCTTCCCCCTTGCCCCTGACCAACATTGGCTCCGACAGCTCATTGATGGTGCCCACATCCCCATCCTCGGCTTCAGCACCTACAAGATGGACAATGCCCAAGCCTACGCCGGCGTAATTGCAGCTCTCGAAGCTGGACGCCACATCGACTCTGCCACCTGGTACAAGAACGAAGCCTTCGTCAGCCGTGCCATCCAAGACTTCCTCACCAAGAACGCCCTACTCTGCTCTGCCGTCTTCTACACAATGAAGCTCAAGCTCAGCAGCGGTTACGCCTCCGCCCTCGCGCAACGCATGTGGGCTGGGCTGCATTAACCTGTATCCGTCCACGGCCCGCTTGATAGCACGGGCGCGATGCACGACAGCTGGCACGCGTGTGTAGAGGCGAAGAAGCGGGGATGAGTAAAGAGCATCGGCATCAGCACGTTTGGTGTTTGCCAAGTGGTAGAAAGGATATGACTTCTTGCTATCTTGTCGGTCACGAAGCACGTACTCAGGTTGGATTCGACATCAGAGTCACCAGGAACAGATCTGAATAATCGATAACACAGTTGGTGCATATCTATATCCTCGGCCTTGTCCTTGTGGTTGTATGATGGTGAGTAATGGGTGTTGAACGAGTTGTGATCAGCATCACATCAAGCATGTACTTACACAGAAACCAGGAAACTCAATGGGTGATGAAACTCTACCTCCATACGAGAAAGGATTTCTTGCAAGCCGTAGACGAGAAAAGTCAAATAAAAAGCGAATACATTTATGAATAAATGGCACAGATAGCAGCTCAAGCGCGACTCCTGTAAAGAAGACGTTAATAGTATTAGCGAGAACAAGCGGACAATGCACTATGCACATTACTACCAGGTTTAGGTTTTCAAATGACTTTCTTTAAACGTACGAGTGATAGTTATTACAATTGGATAAAAAATCTACATGCATGAACGTAAATCCAACCCATGTAATTGGAGGCAATGCACGCATGACAACGCATGAAGAGCTTGCGACGCAAGTGTGAAAGGTTACGCATAAGTTAGTACCTGATCAAGCAGAAGTTGACATAAATTCAGCGAGGTCATCAAGTACAATACACGACTTGTCAGACGGGCATTCTGCGAAACACCCGTATCAAGCAATTCGTTCATGGACGCGCTTGGGTTGTGCAGGAACGCCAAGAAAGGCATTTTAATTTGCAGGAGGGGTGTGCTTGAAAACGCGTTGTCGTCAACAAAATTCAATTACTTCAGGGTATGCAGAAATACTGGCCTATGGCCAACCAGACTTTGAACTCGACGTACCCCGTCTCTTGCTTTCAGATGTTCCTCGAGTGAAATCTCATTACATCGACCTGTCGCCCAGGCAATAAAAAACGGGCGATTTTCTGGACGCAGCTGTCTCGTCACCTGCAGCGTCTCTCGCCTAACAGGGAACTCCTTCTCAAGTAGAGGTAGCCGCTCAAATCTCTGGCGGCTCAGCTCCCGCCGCAGAAAAATAGGGTTGCGATCCACAGATCCCACTCACTTCATCCAAAGATTTCTGAATATGAGCAGCCTAGAAGTGGGTCCAGGATGTTCCCAATGAGCGAATCTAAGAAAGCGTCTAGCGTTGGGATTCGGATAGAAGGATGATGTATCGAGTATTGAAACCTCTCAGAGCGTTGTGGATTGTAAACTTCCATGTAGAATAGGGATTCTGGGTGTAGGTAAATGCCACACGGTGTTTCATCGTGAAATCTCTGCCACGACCGCTTGAATCTCATTTCATCCGACTCGTCGTTTGATCGTATGTTGCTAACACGAGCTGAGACTCTAGAACCTTTCCAGGCCACATTCCTACGCCAATACACTGAGGATAAAAGAGTTCCGAGTGCGGATAGTCTTTCCAGCCCAACATGCTGACAGACGCACCATCCCGTATACCGTATACCAGCTACAGCTTGGAACGACGGGCCTGTGGAAGTATCTAAGTTCTTAAGGGCCGAGATAGCCAGAGGGATATCATCTTCAGACACGATAATATCAGGTGGACGACAGTACTTGTATGCGTGCTGAAGGACGTCCTCCCCCAATACGCATACAGGTCGGTGTCGCTTTTACCAGGCTGAACGTTTGGCGATAGCAATTTCTGCAGATGTTATCCATTTTCTGTTGCGGCCATAGTTTCCTACGTGGCATGGTGAGCAAGGTGGACGCGACGTCATGGGTGGACGGTGAGAGGAGAAACAGGGCAAGTGTGTTTGTGAAACTCCGATCAAATCAGGCTTTGATTCCGATCAAGTGAATCAACCTACTAATGGTCCACTGTATTGCTAGATAGCTGGACCACTGCAAATCTTCTCCTGAGGTTATCGCGTAGTACACTGGAATTTTTACCCTCTCAAATCAACCGGGATGTTGATAATACTGCGAAGGACGTGAATCAGTGGGCCGATTTCTTTTCGAGCATTCGCCCTACAACGCCACTTTCTGTCGTTGGATCCACTCGCTAGGACCCCACTTGAAGCCTCCAGTCTTCTACGCGGTCATTCAACTGCCGGCAAAATTCTTGTACAACTGCAAGCACAATATCGGGCACATGGACACCCCCTCGTGACGATGACTTGTGTCCACAGTGCGTTATATCTAAGCGCCGAGCACGTAACAGTGGGAAGACATTAGCCAATTGAGAAGTGACGGCAACTACGGATTCATGAATCATTGCCGTGCTCAAGGCATAGTATGACGTTGGCATGAGTAGACGCCCGAGCATATGAGGTTGGGACTCATCGACGAAACACATGGCTACCCTCGTGACAAAGACTAGAGCTTTATCAAGGGGGCTTGAGAGCATGAATCACCACGGAACATCCGTATCTCCTTCCCCCACAACGGCTCTGATAAACAGTGAGTACCACCTTTGCTCATCCCTTGAAGGGTGGCTCACCATCATCACCGCACTTCTCAGCGCCCAACACATTGCCTACGAAGTCCACGCTCAATCAGTCACACTCCAACTAGGTCTGCCTTTGCTCGATTTTTGGCGCCTGTTGTTTGTTGTTGATGGCCGCTCTCTATAGTTAGCATTAATTACCCATGTAAGCTTCTCGACCATTGTTCAACAGCTGAAGTTGATTGCAATGGTGAATCGCAGGGGACATGCACAAGCCTCCGCTAGCAGTATCAAAGTAAAGGGCGGCGGCGGCGTACAGGTGTCGACGGGAACGAAGGGTACCAAATAAATGAATGATCTGAGAGGCTGCGATTCGGCTCAATTCTATGTTATCCCGCGCGTAAAATGTACATACTGGACACCTGATTTTGTCGTCACAAACCTTGAACTATGCTGCGCATTTTTAGAGTGCTTTATACCAAAAAAATGTAGAAATCCTCATCTTCGCATCGCGATGATTTGTGAATTTGGGTTACATTATGGAGAGATGTGATGTAAATCCGATTCACCGAAGATAAAAACCACTAAAAACAAGCCATTAAACTTCTCGTTAAAATCGTGTAGCGAAGTCTGAGTGTTGAAAAAAAGGTGTCAGAAAGCATTGAGGGAGAGAAAGAACTTAGGGATGAATGTACCACAACTCCGCCTTGGCTCTGTTTCGTTCATATTCTGCCAGCTCAATCCATTCATTGATCTCTTCAAGCGATTTGAAGACCTGTGGGGCGTTTTTGAACTGCATTACTTCTTCCGCCGTGTATCCCGGAGGAGGGTAGAAGGAGATAAACGGTGGCACCAGTTTCATATTGAAAAAGGTGGGATCAAGGATACGTTTGTCGCCCGCGTCGTCCCTAACCTCCCAATCCTCAAGGTTCTGGATATAGCATATTAATCCTCAATCATATGGACCAATAGCTTCTCAAGAGAGATTTACTTTTTCATCGGCATCGGTAAGGTAAAATCTAGAGGTTTCGAATCTTCCGGAAGTGGACCCCTCCTGAGCCACACCTAGTAATGCGGCACATCAGATTTTCTTTCCATGAAGAGCAATAATACATCGTGACTCGCCGTTAGTAGCAGCAGCGGGTTTTGGTTCGTCGGGCATGTCGTACTTTGTGATAGGTTGTGGGAGCAGTGGGTACTAAGTGGCAATCATCGCAGTCTCCTCGACTTGAAATAGTTGACAGAATACCGTTCATCAACGGGTCAAGCTCAACATTGACAGATGCATGTCGAATGTGAAACTTACAAATGCTTCTGCAGTCCTGGTCCATCAGAATACCTGTGCGATTGTGGGTGAAGATGGGGACAGAAGGAGCAGATTTGTGGGCTAGAGAGAGAAAACCAACCGGGGCCGGGCACATGCGGTCAGTGCTGTGGGCATATCTACATGGGAAACTATGGAGACGCCTTTTCATAACAGATTGCAAAACAACCAAGTTGACATCAGCGGCGCACTCTGTCTTGTCCTATCTCCATATGATGCGCTGCTGGCCAGACAGTGCTCAGATAATGACCATCCTCATTCTCCAAATGCATATCGGAACTTCTTGCAATGGGGGGCTGTGCAAGCCTCCACAGTCTGTCACTAGATCTATTTCTTCGTTTTCTCTTTCATCTCAGCTTCCAGTGAAATCAGGTTGCCATGTGGGGCTATCTGAACCTTTCTCTGCTTGTGATTCGCAAATGATTCCGTAACCACTGAGGGTGCACATTTAAATAGCCGAGATGGTTATACTCGGACCAAGATGCTTAGAGTCTGATAGATTATGGCACCGAAAACTTTGCAGAAAAGTATTAAAAGTGTGCTGGCCTGTAAGTTTCTACGTTAGATACGTTCCAAAATCGCAAGCATGACAATCTACAACCACTACTGCATAGTGCCGCGCATCTGACCCTCTCTAACTCAACAGGTCGATTTACACACTTTCCGGCTTCGCTGAATTCGCAGGTCTGGAAATTTGTGCTCTGAGCGCTCTATCGCTGACTCCATTCTGATTATCTAGGTCGAATCGTCGAGCCGCTAGTTCCAGCTTCACCGTTCTTCTCACCTAAAGTAAGGCTATAAAATCTGAATTCAAGGACCTATCATTCAACCTGTTGCGCAGTTTTACATTTCGCTTACGCTACACAATGCGTCTTGTGTCAGCCTTGTTTTTCCCAGTCATCTATACACTCTGGTTTGGAGCGCATGGAGCGCATGGAGCACCCGTTTCGAGTGCGCATGCCAAGTCTGTCCTCTCTCCTTAGGTGGCAGGAGCCCACGGAGATTTACAAACGACTTCCAACAGAGGTATGTTTCGAGAAATTTCCTTACAGGCTCATCTAAAGAGTAATAGATAGCGAAAGGTCCTCTAAGAAGTTTATCGATTGGCTGGAATCCCATACAAATGACCCTTCTCTTACCAAAACCCCAGTGTTTTGGAGTGGCAAAATCGTGATGAAGGACAAGATAGACAAGATATTCTCAGCCGAAAGCTATGCCAAAGCCTTCCCAATGGGCCCACATAGCTCAAAGCTCGGGACATCAGGAGGAGTAACCATCTTCGACGTTATCAAGAAGGCCGGCTTCGAGGAAGCAAGCAAAGCTGGAAAGTCAACGAAGACTGGACCATGGTGTCCGAAAGCTTTGCACGTCATGTCAAGCCAGCATCGAAGAAGGTCATCTTCGTGTACTATCAACCAGATCAACCTCGGCGAAGTATTTGGACAGACTATGAGTGGCCAGAGATCCAAAGAAACAGGGACATAAAATCGGTCGACACGTATAAATTGGAACTCAATGCCAATGGAGAGACGGTAATGAAGGAGGTACAGGAAATCAAGGAGTCCGGACAAGGCAATCCATACCAGTCGTCTCAGACAGCTTCTGAATCAGCACCCCATTCAAACAAAAAATCGCCAGTACTCGCGAAACTACGCTTACAACGTGATTTGTCGTGGAGGTCACACTAGAAATTGTCATAAATGACCTTGGTAGCTTAATTCTACAATGGAATCAGGATATCCCATAGAACCAAGGCCGTATAATCTCTTGAAATATTCTTAGTCGAAGGCTATGGCATAGCCTTCCCAATGGGCCCAAATGCCTCAAAGTTTGGGACAGCAGGGGGAGTAACCATCTTCGACGTTATCAAAAAGGCTGGCTTCGAGGAAGGAAGCCAAAGCTGGAAAGTGACTGAACCAGAGTGTCCGAAAGCTTTGCACGTCATGTCAAGCTAGCAGCGAAGGTCATTCTCGTGCATTATCAACCAGATCAACTTCAGCGAAGCATTTGGACAGAATACAAGCCAGAGACTTGACACGTATAAATTGGAGCTCAATGCCAATAGAGAGACGATAATAAAGGAGGTACATGAAATCAAGGAGTCTGGACAAGGCAACCCATTACCAGTCGTTTCATACAGTAGCTTCTGATCGGTACCCTATTCGAACAAAAGGAAGTCACCAGTACCCGCAAAACTGCGCTTATAACGTGATGTCATGGGGGCCACAGTAGTAGAAATCTACAAATGACTCGGTAGTCTTAATTCCACAATGGAATCAGCATATCCCATCGAACCAAGTCCGTATAATCTCTTGAGATAATCCTATAGTATATTCACAGTGTAACAAGGACCGAATACTCCTGTCAGGTGACACATCAGGGGTGAAAGAAACAAGGACTCAAGACGTCAATACTTAGCCGACCAGGCACCACACCGGCTATCACGAATCATTGCTCACTGTCCTGACAGTGCACTGACACCCTCCCAGAAGCTACCAGGATCGGTTATTTAACTTGAGATGAGCACAATGAGCCGAGGCTCACCTGCAACGTTGCAGCAAGGATTCGGATGTTTTGGTTGGCTCGATGGCAGATTCACCGCTCACAGTCCTATTGAAAAGCATCTCCACCGAATTGTCCGCCCATACGTCCCACTGGGGAGTTATATTTGAGGGATCTGATTTGTGGTTAGGGTCAAGGAACATGGCAAAATCGAGGAACGACTCCGAGAAGGAATTGTCGAAGGCGGTGTTATTGAATGCAGGACGTCCTGTTGCCGTCTGCCTACAGAGAGCATGAAAGTCTTCATCACCAAAGGAAAGACAATTTTACATACGAGGGGAAATAGTACTGAACATCGTCACCATGGTGAGATGGTGGGATGCCGAATGCTCCCTTGAAGGCAAAGGCACAATAAGAAACAAGTCCGATACTGTGTAGAAATCCACAAAAGCTTGCCTTGAAGGCATTGCGATGGAAAGCGCGCAGCATAAAGTACGTTGGGCATATGAAGATGGCTGGTGACACGAAATCAGGTAAGTAAAATGGCTAGTAATTTTGTGTGCAAACCTTCTCCCATAATAGCGACGGCCTGATCAAGGGAAGTGCCGAGGTTTGCGTATAGATTGGTCGCTCTCTGGGTCTCACGTGCTCCTATTTTGGGGAACAGCTGACTGACGTAGTTAGAAGTTGAAACAGTCGATGCAGTATTTTGGTCCACGAAGTTGAATCCTTCCAACGTGTTGGTAACAGCGAGCAATACTTTCTACGTGAAGAATAAGACACGGGCTGTAGAAGCTGCTGGACATGGACATACACCATTGATTTTATGCTCTCTGAGCGCCTGCGTTGGTCGTTGTGTAATAAAGGACCCATCCACAACGGGAACAAATATAAAAGTTCCAAAGAAAGCGCTACCAGATATTTTGGTATTGGCTGCTTGCAACGCCGTGGCATCAACGGCTCGCAGGCAGGAGAGTGTGTCTGCAGCCGTTGCACAACTAGCTACATAGTGAGGAAGCATGGACTGGCGCAGGATCAAAGGCTTACTTAGTTTGGGCGACTACCTCGCTGTAAAGAGCCTTAACAAACGAAATCAATTTTTGTTGAACTGTCAATGTGTGTGTCAGGACAAACCTGCGGAATAACATCGTTGTAGGCGTATTGCGAAGGGAGAAAGCTTGAGCTTGATATAGCTGCTCTAAATAGAGGAGGTGACGTCTTCCCATCGTGGGATATTACGTGCTGGAGAACTGAACCAGCGCCTAGAAAGGATGAGCGTCGATTTAGGAAGTACATAGTTGTAAGTAGGATCCTACCGGCAGATTCTCCCCAAATCGTGACCTGAGACGGGTTTCCCCCAAACTTGACGATCTGTGATGGTTGAATAATCTTGTTTGAAGGGTCGTGTAAATCAATGAACTCACATTTTTCTGGACCCACTGCAAAGCAAACTCTTGATCCACTGGAGACGCGTCTCAGCGCAATTGCAGTAGGCGAAAGAATGGCTGGCTCACATAATCCTGCATTCAAAACTCCACCAGACTTGACTTCATTTCCGGCTAAGAAACCATAGACACCCAAGCGATACTGAATAATCACAGCAACCACTCCCCCCTGGGCTTCACGGATGAGGTCTTCTCCATTGAAGGATGCAGCACTTCCCGCTTGATAACCACCACTATAGCGGCAGGTATGAGGTCATGTTCATCAAGTAACTTGGATATTCCTCACCCATGTATCCACACCACAACTGGTTTCGCGGTTTTCCCAACAGCTGGCATCTGAGGGGTAAACACACTAGCAGATCAATCAGGATTGTCCTCGCCAAAACAAGTCAGAAAGAAGACCACAGACTTCAAAAACAGGCAGTCCTCGGTCACTGTAGCTCTGGATTGACGGAATGGATTTGTTGTCGAAATGCCATCACCAGCTGACGGGCAACCTGCAGGCTGTGTGTTGGCTTGTATGACGCCAGTCACAGTATCGGGAACCTTTGGAAGTTGCCATCGGCGGCTCCCTACAATGCGAGAACATCAATCGCGCTTCCCTTGCGGGCTAATGAACCACTCGCCCGTGGGTGGTGCTGCATATCGAATCCCAAGAAAGCGAATATTTCCGGTTGTTGGGTTCAATGTACCTTCATACTTGGCATACCCAAGATCCACCACCTGGGCTACGCCCAACCCTGTGACAAGAGCGAAAAACGCTAAAAAATAATTCAGTTCCATCAGAATTTGATAGGCCTTTCTTGTTCTCAAACTCCCTTTTATAATAAATGGTATCAGATGGTGTCCTTCCCCCAAGGACACAGATCAGGATTCAGGAGAGCCGGAGATGTCGAGATGTGTGAGAGCCATTTGACGCGTTTGTTCGTACGCTGAGTAAAAGCCCGTCATCGGAAGAAGGGGAAAGATGCTCAGATGCGAGAGAAGCAATTGGGAGAAACGTATAGGATGAGAACCAGTCAGGCGACATGCATTTGCCCACGCTGGAACAACTTCTCATTCTCGTGCTTCCAGACACCTTCAGACGACGGTCTTACTTTCGGTGTCAGTACTGAGGAAAATTGTCGAAAGAATCACAGAGAATGCCTTCTTGCTCTGAGAGGGTCGGGGTGACGCGGAAATGCAGGTAAATTTTACGGAGTACAGTAACAAGTTATTTTGTGCCGCGTGCTTCTGTTGATAAGGAGTGGTCGTAAGTGAAGCATAGGCGTTTTTGAGGGTTGAGTTGCAGAGCAAGAGTTATTGGCAGGCTCATGCATCACCTGAACCATGACTAAGACCATCTGAGTTCACGCGCTCATGGGAAGCTCAACAAACCCCACGAACAAGACCACACTGCCAGTTCTCACCCCTCGAAATTCGAAAACACTTGTCACAACAACACCTGTTGGCGTGTGGTCGATCTCGATATATATATATATAGAAACATTGCTTCACTGGAGGAGTGAGCGTCCATTCAAATATGGATGTTGCTCATCTTCTTTAGCCCTGGACTCGTTTTTCTGCCAGCCCCCTCAGCCCTCTCAGCGATCTTGAAAGATTCCACGCCATTGTCGAGCAACAGGTCAAGAACCAAGACATGCTCTATTGCGTTGGGCAGTGAGCGAACCCCCAGTAAGGGTGACGATGAGGGTAAGGTCAGGACTCACAGACACTGATAAAGACTGGTGCCGCTGAGGATGGTGGCGAATCAACCAACATCTTGAGGTAACAGTTTAACTATATGTCTCACTGGCATGCCCTGATGATAGTCCCCAAAAGAGTACCTAACAATGTACTAATTGCAGCTACGTCCAAATTATTAACGGCGTGGTTTTTGTCTACCAATCGAGTGCCACTATCGAGTTGGTATTGTGACTGTGCTAGTTGTTGGAATATGCCTTTCGCTCTTTTGCTGTAATACACTGATGATGAGCCATCTGATTAACTAAGATACCATAAGTCAGAACAATTGGTATGAATATAAATATTAACTCACCATCAACTGCAACATGGAACCTCGGCCTCAGGAATCGAGCGGGAGGGGAACGAGATCCCACAATGTTCTCTCATCGACACTATCGGTATTCTCATCGAGCCGTTCCACTAAAACCCCCCATTCGACGTTGGGATCAATGCTCCAATGAGGAAGAAGCGGGAACTGAACACGGGGAGCCCAGGGTTCGAAATCATTGACAAGGTGCGTATGGAAATTGCGTATAGGTTTGGTTTGTCGAGCGAGAACGAAATGTGAGTTTCGCCACGATTCATTGGGGTACAGCTTTCTAGAGCATTCCGGTAACGCGGGATCACTGAGGAATTCGATCCGGATCTGGGAGTTCTCGTACGAAAATCGTGGAAATGGGTGTGACCAAGGGCTTGGTGTAGACATGCTTGGCCGACGAACCCGCAAAATGGGAACATTATCTGGAGGCCACAGACTCTTAGTCGTGATCGTGCATAGCCTAACTATCCATACCGTACTTACCAACAATGTCTACATTTAATCCAGTGCTGTGACAAAGTGCCCCAGTTCTGTCGACGAAAAAGGCCTAAGAAGAGTGGGCTTACCAGCCGCGTACATTTTTTCCAACGGCGGGGATTTGATTTTGAAATTCTGCCTGAAGAGCATTTGTGAAGTT
>JABCKO010008115.1:0-13427 GCA_018855915.1 Tephrocybe sp. NHM501043
TGTGGCATGGGCATTATCTACAATCTAAAATAACTTTGGTAGCACACACAGTATCCAGCTGCACTCTGCAACAGCATATCCATTGGAGACACACCATGGAGTTCAAAGTGGTTACCTAACCTTACATTCTTTTTCTTTTTTATGACAAGATCCATAGAACCATGGGTAGTAGAGCCATATTCTGATGATCTTGATCATTAAACCATCAACTGAAAGCAATCCATAGGGATCGCTCACTGAGAGAAAGAGAAAAAGGCAGTGCAAACAGAACAGGTACAAGGTGTCATATTGAATAAGGAGAGAGTAATCTACATGTTCTGTAATGTCATGTTATAACTGTTGTGGCATGTAAATGTATTTAGTAAGTAGCATGCTTACACTCACCTCCCCCCCCTTCCCCTAGTGAGAAGGAGGATAAGGGTTCAAAGGTTATGGAGGGGGATGCAGATGCTCCCAAATGTTAAGTACCTCCATGTCTTGAAGTTCACACTGACACTGCCATAAGTCATGCTTGGGGCCTTGGCCTAGCTAGCAGACCAGGTATTGTTGACCTCAACCATGTGCATGTTCATTGACTATTTGGTCAATGAAGAACTCCTCCTTGCCATCTTAGTTACAGATGGTGGGCAGGGTGAGGGATGATTGCAAGGGGAAAAGGGTGTTATTGTTAGGGATGTGGGGCTTCAATAGGGCTGTGTGGAATGTTGGGTAGATTGCCATGCCTTTGGGCAATGCTAAGGTGTACATTGAAGTCTTGGGGAAGGTGTGGGTGACAGTGTAGGGGCCGTCAAAGCAGGGCATAAATTTTGCCATGTGATTGTCAAATCTCTGCAGGTATTTGCAGCATCTATTGAGGATTGAGAGCATTATGCTATTTCCCACCTTATAAATGTGTTTGGGTGAGTGAGAGTTGTTGGCATGGTGAGCTTGTATAATTTTTGCCACAGTGAGGTTGTCCATGGCATCTAGAAAGTCAAGTTTAAAACCCTCAAAGAGATGCTACTGAGCAGCAGTGCTATTCAAGTCAGGGGAGCAAGACATGAGGTGAAAAACCAGATTTCAGCTGAAAAGGGGAGTATCCTGTAGATGCATTCATGGTGCTTATTATATGGAAGCAGATGAGGGGAAGTGTGCAAACCCAACCTAGCTGGTTGAGATCAACATGGAAACAAATGCATTGCTCCAAGGTCTTGTTTGTTTGCTCCAAAGAGCTGTCTATTTGAGGGTGGAATGTGGTCAACTACTTATGCTTAATGCTGGTAAGGCAACAGAAGTGTGTCCAGAACTTGGAGATCAATTTTGGATCATGAGCAAGAAATGATCTCCTCTGGGATCTGGGAGACCATTTTCACAGAACCAATGGCAGAAGAAGATGTCAGCAAACTGTTCTGCAGAGATGTCAAAGGCAATTGGGATGGCCCAAATGTCTGTGCCTGCATGGCAGGTCATGGAGTTGTAAAGAGACAACTTTTTTTGAAGGAGCAAAAAACTCCTGCTATGTGCAGGGCATCAAGGACATGGCACATGTTCTGGATGTGTTCTTCTTCTAAGGCAGGCTAGATGATGATGATGATGATGAGGTATACATGACAGATGATTCCAATCAGGGGAAGGAGAGTGGTGTTGATGCAGCACTGTTGTGTCTATAGTGGATTGCAAAGACCCATTGGCATCACTGGCCATTTGTAAAGACTGTGTGGTGTCATTGTTGCAGTATATTGTCAGGATATGATTGCCCAAAGAAGTACCATAGAGCTTGGAAGGCCCTGATTGAAGAGCACCTTGCCAATGGCAAGATCTGCCTATCCGCTTCTCCATATACTTTGCCTTCCTTCCTTATACCTAAAGCCAATCTGACTTTCAAAAAATAAACAATGCAACAGTCCCTGATACATACCTGCTCTCTCAGATTGATGAGATCCTTGCAGACACAGCAAAGGGAAGATATTGGGGAAAGATAGACCTCACTAGTGCATTCTTTCAGATACATTGTCAGGATGTACACAGATCTGAAAAAATGCACTAGTGAGGTCTATCTAAAGGCACTGGATACTTGTAATGGTTTCTTCAATTTGCATAGGTGAAGGTGCAGGTGAGTTGAAAAATCACTAGAAATCAGAGCTGGTGGAGACACATGGTCTATCAGCATACAAACAAAGTGATGTTTGAGGGAGGGGGGCAAGACAAGACCATTCCAGAAGATGTGGGGGGTAGGACATACTCATCACTGTATAAGTCTTCAGGTTCCTCCTGGACATCCATCATGATCTCTTCTTCTTTGTCCAATTCATCATAGAAAACAGCAGCAACATTTGTGGCAGTCAAGGAGGACTTAGAAGGAGTGCTAGAGGAGGTGAGAGTCTTGTTGCATTTGTCCTTGCACTCTTTGACAATCTTCACCACTTTGTCAAAAGGCAGGGGTGTCATCTTGAATTTATAGATGTAGGCAGGACTAACAAATAGTTCTCTACAACCACAGCATCCATTGTTGGCATCAAGGAGAGCCTTTTTATTATTGTCCAGTTTAGACACATACTTTCATTTCAAGTCAGTCATTGTGTCAGTCAAGGCATCATTTAGGAGGGTGCATACTGTCAGATATAAGTGATCTTCTTGTGGGCTCTGTGATTAAGACTTTGTTAGCATCTTGGACTGCAGCAACTTAATTGGTGAAAACACTGTCATTCTGTTGTGTGAATAAAATCCTTGAGTATTCTAGGAATCATGTGAAGAGAGCCATTTGGTGTACAAATGACCCATAAACTCATTCCAAGGCAAGGCTTCCAGCATTTTTTTTATTTATGGCAATCCAGGACAGGACAACAGGGTCCTCAAACATGTAAATAAAAGTACACATGAGATGTATTCAGCAGCATCTACTTTCTTATGGTGAAAAAATTGTTTAGCACAGGATTTGAATTTGCAAAGGACCACCACAGTCAATTTGCCTTCACTAATGGTGGGTGGCTGGGATATATTGGACTAAGTGACAATGGCAACAGTCAATCTGACAAGTAAGGGTGTAGTGTGGGGGTGTGGTCTCTTCTGAGAGATAGAGACATAATTGTCCTCTTTGTCAGAGATGGATACAGTGATAGGTGTATGTGGTGGTGATGATAAGGGTGAGTTATCAGTTGTGGTACCATTGCTGATGGCAGTCAATTGAGAGCAATTTTGGTGGCAAGTGATTGTAGCCAGGTTAAAAAAGGCAGGGGTGAATTTGAGTTGAGTGGGTGGCAGTTTTCCTAGATGTCTAGGGTGGAAAAAGGGTGAATGACAAGGTCAAAGCATATAAGAAAGTAAGCAGGGTGTCAATAGTGCAGTGGTCAAAATCTTGGGTTGGACAGGTGTTGAATTTTGGCTGGCAGATGTCACCTAGAGAAGGTTGAGAAGGTATTGACAATGGTTCAAATTCCTAAGTTGTTTCAAGATCTGTGGACTACATTGGTACAACTGTTCAAAAAAAAGTGAAAGCAATCCATAAGAATTGCTCATTGAGAGAAAGAGAAAAAGGAAGTGCAAACAGAACAGGTACAAGGCATCATATTGAATAAGGAGAGAGTAATCTACATGTTCTGTAATGTCACATTATAACTGTGTTGTGGCATGTAACTGTATTAAGTAAGTAGCATGCTTATATCAACTGCACATGAATTCCTAACAGCAGTTAGTCTTCCTCAAAAATAGATGTGACCAAGCTTTCCTGAGTGATGCCTCAATAATAGAAGACTATCAGAGCCAACTTGAGATGCAAAATTGATATATTTAGAGGGTGCTATAGAGTAGGAGTTGCATTGTACCAATGCCAGAAAGGAAGATTGTTGGCAGTTGGTCAAAGTAATAAGATCTAGATGATCAAGCTTGGCATGGTGCATACTTTCAATTCCAGCCTCTGACCTTGTATTCTGCAATGCTTGGAGCTCAAGTACAGTGAAGAGACAGATACAACAGAAAACCTGTTCATCATGAACTAGATCAAAATGCATGGCTTGCTCTCTTTCTTTCCCTGTCTGCCATCTATATTCCTATCAGCACCTCCACCAATCAAATTAACTGCTCAACTAATGTTTCCTGAAATTGTTTGTGTTTCTACATGGAAACAATAAAGAGAGAGGTGTTTCAAACAAACTTCTGTCTAGGGAGGCTATTCTGACTCCAGAAAACACTCAGATGTTATGAGGAGATTTATCACAAGAGGTTGAACCAGGAGCATTGTTACCAGCTCTTGACATCAATGTGTGAGTACATGAATGCAACAAACTCATTAATCTTGCCATCAAAAAAGAATGGCCTGTTACAGAACTTGCAGATGCTCTTAAGTTGCTTGGAATGACAGCAGCTGAAGCAATCAGCTATATTGAAGAAAATAAGCAGAGGATTTGTATCAATCAAGATGCTCTTTCAATCCCCATGCTATCTCAACTTCTTAATGCTGCAAATTCCCATACATCTACATTGCCACCAGCAGGATCAAAGCAAGCTCTTCCCCCAAATGAACAACCATGCAAGAGGGTACAAACTATCTGCCAAAATTGGAATCTCAGTCTTTGCAAGAAAGATCTGTGTTATTTTGGGCAGCATCATATTTGCAGCAAATGTGGTCAAGCTCACAGAGCCAAAGATTAGGGAGTCTGCCTCCTCACCTTCAAATGTCAGCACCTACAGCAGCAAAGATCAGCTAAAGGAAGCAACCTCTAAAGTTCAAAAGGCAACATCTAGTAGAACTTGACAGCTTCAATGATGAGCTGATGAACAAATCTCAAAAAAAAACCTTGTTTTAAATGCAGATTTGTGTGGAATAAAGATTTATCCTCCCCTGAACTTACTCTGTCAGCATTAGCTACTAAGTCAGCTAACCCACTTTCTTCTCCTTTGGATCATCTCTTCAATGATAAAATTGTCCAATCCACTCTCAAAACTCTACAGTCTTATGTCCATGTTGAAACACCATTCAATGTGGATTACTTTGATGCTCTCCTTGTTGACCACACTAATCAATCTTTTGTCAAATCTGTTATTTGATTGCTAAGAGAAGGTTTCTGGCCATTCAACACTGCAGAGTGGAATATAGACAAGGAAGATGTCCTAAAAATTATGCTACAGAAGATATTGACCTTGCAGCTATTGCTGCTTTCCAAGATGATGAAATACAGGCTCAATAATGGTTAGATTCTATTCCATTCACTATCAACAATCTCCCTCCTTACATGAAAGTCTCACCAGTATTTGTTGTATGGCAAAGAGGAAAGGCTTGAGTTATTACAGATCATACCACATCTAGATTAAATGATGGAATTACTAAACATGAAGCTAAAGCACATTATGACAACATGCACATCTTTTGCCAATTCCTCTCTAATGCAAAGAAAAAATTTCCTAATGACTAGTTGATAACTTGGAAGTCTGACATCTCCTCCGCTTTCCTTGACTTGCCAGCATATCTGCTCTATCAACTTTGCCAACTGGTTGATGTCAAAGGAATTCTTTGTATCATTCACTGTCTTGTGTTTGGAAATTGTGCTTTGCCTCATTGTTTGTGTTCAGTAGCTACCCTCATGACTTGGATAGGGATTAGAAAATTTGGCATTTTTGACCTCCATGATTTCATGGACAATTTATTTTTTTAGGATCATGCATCTAACATGGTTTTGTATAAAAGAATCTTGAGGCCATCTCAGAAAGTTAAGCTTCTTTGACTCTGGAACCACATTAACTGCTTCTTGGAAAAAACAGAAACAAGAATTTAGCACTCATTTGAAAATCATCAGATTCTTCATTGATATTAATGGTGGCATGTTAACCATCACAGATGATTTCATTGATGACATTATTCATTGCATAAATGACTCCCAGTCATCAACCTCTACTTTGATCATGGTTACACATCACAGGAAACATCAACTGGGTCTTCAATGTTCTTCCACTGGCTTGCCCAGCCCTGACAGAGCTTGATCGCAAAATTGCTGGAAAAACTATTGTGCATTCAGAAAATATATCTAAATCACAAAGTGATTGAGAACATGTCTTAGCTCATTGGCACCATTCCAAAAGCTATTGGAGTTCACTTCATTGATTCCACTACATGGTCTATTCATGAGGCAGATTTTATATTATGGACTGATGTGAGCCTCAAGCTGGGATTGTTGTTTGTATACCACCATCATGGTTCCCTCTATGAACTCAATCCTCAGAATCCATCCTATAAAGTCAATATTTTCTTCCTCAAACTTATTGCCATCTTCTCAGCAGTGCATCATGTCATGTCCTTTGAACACCCTCCAAAGAAGGTTCTCCTTTGGACAGACAGCCTTGACTCTGTTGCTCCTTTTGATCATCAAAATCATTGCACAATGCTGTTCTGTTAGCAGTTGCTGCTATACTCATCAAAATGGCAATTGACCTCTGAATTTGTCATATCCCAGGAAAAGAGAACATTAAAGTCAATTTTCTTTCATATCTTATGCTAGACAAATATCAGTACCAATTTAAATTTGACTGCATCTGCTGCTTTACTCCTCTGAGAGAGCTTCTGCCAGCACAATGGCAAGCACCCTTTTAGAAACACTGGATGGGTCATCAGTGCCAACAATCTATCCAGTTAAAAACTTATGTAACCTTGATGACTGTGTAGTTCACTTTTGGGCACATGCTATCAAAAAATCAATAAGATCAGAATACACATCTGATCTGCATCATTACATCAAAATTTGAGCTAATCCCATTCATCACAAGCTCCCCTTTGAACACACCATTTACAATCATTCCTTGATCAGGCTTCAAATTCACATGCATATGATGATCTTCTTTTTGCCACAATAATGGCATGCTATTTTTATGGTTGCCATCACTGGGGCAAACTGATCATGAAAACAAAGAAAGATGTGGATTGGCAAAAAATCATCAAAAGGTCCTCCCCCTCCTTCTCCAATGGTTATGTTGGTTATCATACAAATCTGACCCCTTTTACCATGGTACTAATATCCTTCTATCATGTCATCATATTGCTGATCCTGTTGTTCTCATGTAACAATATATTGCATGGAGAGACAAAATTCATGGTGCCTGATGAGCCTCTTCTTGAGAGAAGACAGTTCTCATCCTACTTGAGTCTGGTTTGATGATAAGCTATTCTCATTCCTTGGCCAAAAATATGGTGGTCACTCTCCTCAAACAGGCAGAGCCACTTATTTTGCAAATCTTGGACTATCCAAATCAATCATCATGGCCATAGGACATTGGTCATTGGCAGCATGAAAAATCTATATCTATGACAATTCTTCCATTTGCACTGTATTACAGCTTGCTGCTCTTTGACTTCATTCCTAATTGCCTCAGCTACATGCACCATCTATTCACCACCTCCTACCCCTCCTCCACCTTCATAGCCTCTCTTTTATTAGCCCATTTTTTTTCTGCATCAAAAATTGATTTCTGGGGCAGCAATGGCAGCTTGTGTTGTGCTATTCTTCTTATGAAGCAAGTGGAAAATACAGAGGTCAACATAAAAGTGAGTTCTGAGGGTAAAGAGCATTTTTTGGAGGCATCTGTCCTCATCATGTGCCCTCACTTGGCACCCTCATTATACCCTCTGTACATAAAAAAATTGTGTTCTTGCAACTCTCATCATATGTGTATTATAGCCCTCTGTGCTACTCCCAGACTTGAGATCTCATTCTGTTGCAATGCCACAGTTTTGTTGGCAGAGGTTGTGTATGGAAGGGCATGATTGATAGTTATGCTCCTCTGTACATGTTGTGTCTCACCTCTCTTTTGGTTGTGACATTGGTGAGCTGCTAACACTTATTTGGTTATAAGTGTTTCCTGATACTTAGGCTACAGAGTAATCAAGTATTTTGTGTTGTTTAACATTTTACTTGCACATTATTCTGCCTTTGTGAGTGTTACACACAGAACTCATGCATATCAGGATCTAAATCAAACTCAATGCTTAGAATCCAAGCTCCTTTTATTATCTCAGAGATCATCTTCAAGCCAGCTTGGATTTTCAAGTATGTTGTTATACTAGTTATATCTTTAGCCTATGTTTTGCTGCATCAAAAATTGATCTCTAGGACTGCAATGGCAGCTTGTGTTGTGCTATTCTTTCTTATGAAGCAAGTGGCAAATACAGAGGCAGTGGCTAAATGGTCTTGAACAAAATGATGTCATATGTCAATATGCTTGCTTTGAACATGAAATGTTGAGTTGTTGGCAAAAGATATGGTGGAGGTGTTGTTGGTGATTACATTAGGAGGTGTGTTGATTGGGAAACCAAGTTCTGAGATAGGTGAGTGTAGCTAGAGAATTTCTCAAGTGGCATGGCATAATGCCATTTACTCCACTTCCATGCTAGATAATGCAACTGAGGGCTACTTCTTTGAGTTCCAAGTGATCAAACCACCAGATAGAATTGAGATGTATCTGGAGATTGATTTTTGGTCATTAAGGCTATTTCTCCAGTTGGCATCAGAGCAGAGTAAATATGGACTAGATTGCTGATGTCAATTGCTGAAGGGAATTATATTATTCCAAGTTCAACTGTGGCCTTTAGATATTGAAATATTCATTGTACAGCAGTCCAGTGAGCTAAGCCCAGGGTGGTGTGATAATTGTGATAAATGTTGTATAGCATACAAGATGTCAGGACATGGGGAGATAGAAGCCCATATGAGCATGCCAATAGCTGTTGGATAGATTCTTTTGATGTTGTAATGGCATGCTTCTTCATCTATCAATTTGGAAAGTTTGATGCTAGGATCCAGGGGTGTATGACTTGAAGATGCATGTGAGCAATAATCTTCTTGAGGTAAGGTCATTTCAATAATTTGATTTCCCCATTGGTGCATTGTAATATGGTGATACTGTTAGTTCATGCTTGATATTTTCTATAGTGGGGAGGCTGGATGTAAATATTGTCATGTTGATGTAGATGGCTACAATGGCAATAGAGTTCCCAGATTGCCAAATATATATGCATTGATCTAATATAAGGCATGTAAAGCCTAATTCCTTGAAAAAGTTGTCAAGTATGTTTTTCTATGCATGCTCAGCTTGTTTGAGTCCATAAATTGTCTTCTAGAGTTTCCATACAGGTGATGTTTGTCATTAAATCCAGGAGGCTGGTCCAGATATATATCCTCTTTGAGTGGGGCATTGAGATACACACCAACTATGTCCACATTGTGAAAAATAAATTTCAGAGATGTTGCCAGGGGTATAAGGAATTGGAAGGTATCCATTCATATGATGGGGGCATAGGCTTTGTTATAATTGATGCCTGGCTGTTGAGTAAAGCTGCATGCTACAAGGCGAGATTTTGCTTTGACAAAGATTCCTTCCCCATCAATCTTGGTCTTGTATACCCATTTAGAGTTAACAGCTGATCAATCTGGTGGGAGATTTGTGAGTTCATATGCCTCAAATTTCTCCAGTTGTTTGACTTCTTTCTCCATAGAGTCATGCCATACAGAGCTTGCAAGAGCTTCACCTATTGATTCAGGCTCCTTGTGCATGTTGGAAAGTAGCATGATGTCAGGAACATCTGCAATATTTGCAGAATCAGAGTCTGATTGATGAAATGATTTGATAGGGACATGATGCTACTATTCACATGGGCCATATGCTGTGGGGTTATTGAGGGTGTGATAGTCAAATGTAGGTTGTGATGCAATACATATGGACTTTTGGCAAATAGGTATTTATGAGGGGGAAATAGTGGCACTAGTTTCTGCAGGTGTGGTGCTGGGTTTTAAAATTGAAGTAGGGGGTGCCTCAACTGCAGTCTTGTTCTCTGGATGATTGTTATATTTGTCTCCCCTTAATTGACAGAGGGAAAGGTTTGCCATTATCTGAATTTGGCTTTGGTACCTCACAGATGAATATCATATTGCATGATGTCAGAACCTTGTGCATTTCATGATTGTAATGTCTCCATGTATGATATTCATCTGATAGACCCATAAATGTGAATGCATGTGATTTCAAATCTAATTTGCTGATGTTAGCACAACATTTAATGCCAAATTCTTGGAGTCGGGATACATTGGGCTTCTTGTTAGCAAGCACAAATTCAGTGATCTTCTTCCAGAATGTGCATAATTATTTTCAAGGTCTCCTTCAAAGCACTGGAGTCAATGGCAGATATAAATGACTCCCATGAATCCAGGAGCACAGTGAGCAGTATAATGATGAATTACTTGTTATTGATTGTTGATCCTAGTGCTGCCAATTCCTCTACCAGGCCCTTTAGCATTTGGATATGCTCCTCAATGCTTGTGCCTTCTTCACATTGTGCACAGAATAGTTTTTGCCATACTGTGACAATTCTGATGGCTCCACATGCCTCATACATTGACTGGAGGGTGTTCCAGGCTTCCCTTGCCAGTTTTAATCTGGCAATGTATACAAGTGTGGGATCCCCAACGTGTAGGTGAATTGTAGAGAGAGCTTTCCTATCTTTGGCCTTCCAGTCTGCCTTGGCAGCTGATTCCTCAGGCTCCTTGTTTCTGAATCTATGAAATCAATATATCTAATATCAGTTAAGATGTCTAACATCTTAATTTTCCAAACCACATAATTTTCAGCTCCTTTGAGGGGATCAATTTGGTAGATGCTTGAAGTCATGTTAGATGTGTCAGACATCACAGTTTAGTGTTGGGAATTGATGAGAGTGTTGGGGATGTAAAAATAGATAGTGAGACAATTATTTAGCTCTGTAGACAAGTTCCTCAGATGCAGGCAGGGCCCATAACCTGTTAAACAGTAAAAATTGAATGCATAATTCATAGAATAATACAACTATTTATACTCTACATAGAGTAGATACAGGGACACATATAATAAGTAGATCAGTAGATGCATGGTCATGTGGTAAGTGAGTAAGCATATCATAAGAATCCTGGGCATAAATTGGAGTGGTGCATATGTGCACGTGCCAGTTGGTGCAATCCACTAATGTGGATTGGGGTTGTTTCTTCAACATTCAGGATTAGTGGACTTTTGAACAATGGTTGACACCGCATACATATATACACTCATCTATTATTATAGCTCAATGTATCTTTCAGTACCACAGTATGTATGCCAGTACATAAGTTTAAAGTACATTGCATCAAATAATTCTGGTGCACATGTTTCTGACATTCATCAGGGATATTCATGTTGGAGTGATTATGGCCTCACACAGCCACATCTCAGGAGCCAAGGTCAGAATTTCAAACTGGTTATGATCATGCTTCTAGGTTTTTGTGAATCTGCCAGATTGTTCATTTCCCATATCATCTGTGGACTTCCCCCAGTTTTTCTTGTATCTTCCATCATAGTCCTCACTCTCTCTAAGCATGACTTGGGAAGGTCATTGTCATATCCCTATCTAAACTAGGATCATTGTTGACAATGCAAGTTTAAGGGTTGGAGATGATAAGTTTATTGGCCACAGCTATCATTTTTTGGCAGCAGAGCCATTATCATCACACCCAATTCCACCATGGAGTTCAATGGGTGTGTTATTGGTTTGAAACCAATATGGTGTTGATTCTCTTGCAGGAACATCATTGTCTTTGTACAGGAAGTTGGAGACAGCCCTCAGTCACTGTAGACAGCAGTGAACAAACAGAGATTATGCTGAGTATTGAGTGTATTATGTCTCTAATAGAACCTTTTTACAGTTCTCCAGAACTGGGTGACCTCACCTCAATCAAATTCTTTGGCTTTGATTTGAACATGTTTCTTGACTATACTACTGTTGGAATAGGGAACACAAGACTTCTGCTAGGGACAATGCTGCTAGTGGACAATGACAACTCATCCATCACTTATTCTGATTCTTGGTCCAAGAATTCCAGCTTGATCTACACAAATGATAGTCCATCATGTTTAGCATTGGGAACTCCACCTCACAAAGTGGTGGTCAGGTAGGAGCTGGTGGTCAGTTGATCACCAAACCTTCACTCTCATTCTCATTCACAGGTATGATTTTTCATCTAATATGACTATGAGTAAAATGTCATGCATCGAACTTAAAGCGGTTGGATAATACCATCGATGGGTGAAGAAGATAACAGCTTGAATGATATATATGTCTAGTGCATGGCAGGTTCTGTAGTTGGCCGACAGATGTTGACCTAAGTGGTGTCAGTCAGGTCAGATAATGTGACGGAGAGGGTAAGCTGGGAAGACGTACTGTCGTACATTCTCGAAAATAATGGCGACAAGACCAGAGAGCGCATTTATGAAGATATGTTGCCGAGATCCCAAAGTCATATGATAAATGAATGTGGAAGTGTCGAGACTCGCACTGACAACACTTAAGGTATCTTGTAGTCCTCTTTATCCATCGGTTTAGCTCTCTGAGATGGAGTGGCGACATCCGGGGTGCACCAACACTGTCATGGCCTACAACATACAACCGGATTCAGTGGTAGTTCTGTAGAGACCAACCATGGGATGAAAATAGGCAGAGAGTACCTAGTAGGTATATCTCTCCAACTCCAAGATGGAAGATTTCGGTGATTGATGGGCGGGCGCTACGCTGACAGTGGACAGATAACTGAAAATGCTTTGTAATGAGCGGGCTATCGCCTTGGGAACTTCCAAGCTTGAATCGTCGACCACGTGGCATGGTAAACAGCACCATAGGAAAGGAGTACTCCATGCGCAATTGATGGACAAGCAATGCAAGGAGCTGGAAACGACCATTGAGTCCAGGCTTAACTAGGCAGAAAATCAAGGAAATTGTGGAAGGACAAACTGTTTATTTAGATAATCGTGAAGGCAACATCTGCCATGGACGGACATGCTCCAGGCATGTTTGATACCACGGGGGTGGGAAAGACGAAATAAACGAGTAAACATCAAGGCAGGTGGTGGACCTAGAAAAGTGTAATTGAGCCCCAAGTGTTGAAAAAGTGACAAAGGCGTACTGTGGTCATGGAGCGTACGATGAGGCTGTTACGTTTGGCACGGGGCTTGTAGACATTCTATGACATGACCGCCAAAGTGTTTGTAGGAAGCAACGAGGCAGATATCATGCACGGTGTAGTACCCTGTATCGACGATATCCGCGCGGGATTGGCACGGGCACCATGCCGAGCAAGTTGGCGGGAAGGCTGCTGATATGAAGGCTGTCAGAATCTGAGTCGGGATCTGATGGAGGGAGGACAACGAGAGGGAAAACGATGTACAATACTGTCCATGCATCCAAGAAAATGAAACTCAATAAGATTGAGATTTACCTCTTCGACAATTGATGAAGGCGAGCATCACTCGCTGTAACTGTCGAACACATAAGGACCAGGAGTGTGGCGGAGCCAGAACATGCATCAACGTGTGACAAAAACGGCCACAGGAATGTATTTGCTTATTCACGGCTGGTTGAGAATCGAATCTGGCTGTCACATGGTGGTGTGGAGGAAAGAGCGCCGTCACAC